>JAXGGS010313172.1:0-13801 GCA_035585475.1 Armandia brevis
CATCAGCAGCTTAATCGTGAACATCGCCATGGTGACTGTGTAGAAATATCACACTCGAAACTGTCCCAGATGATCTCCGTGTATATATAGAGAGAGATATGTTGCTGTAATACATGTAGGAGAGGCAGTGACCCAATTGAGATAAACCAGCTTGTAGTTAACACGGTTTTATAATTGGGTCGTGCAGCACTGAAATCCACATAATTATTCACAATGTTTGTAGGCCACTTTACCACAATTATGGGCTACTGATAGATATTAATAACCATGAATGCGCTATAAACAGGATCAGTCTGTCATTATATTGATCTAGTACTCCTCGATCTAGACTGGGTTATGCCTTGTAATCCTACATGGGACCACTGCCTCACTTATCAAATAATCACGAGCGAGATAAATATGAGTACGTAATTTTGATCATGGATGTCACCAAATGTTTAATATTTTAAGCTGCACACATTTCCTTCTGTCCAATGCTATTGAATCATCCGCTAGATCGTCTGGACCCCACATTTCTGTCTGTACCTAAGAGGGCACTGCGTGAATGGAGATCAAACTTGAATCGCGGGTCTATCGCCAGAGACTATAAAGTAAGCCGTGATCCAAGAAACCCGGCCTGTCCCTGTCTCAATCAAATTATTTAGGAGAATTATTCGTGTTCAAATACATCTTGTGCGAGAGCTGAACATGCTTATCTTTTCATGCATCAGTTCGACGACTACTAATTAGACCGATATGTTGATTTGGGTTAACATTTGGGGTTGAGGATCTCTCTAGCTTACTACTCTCATGAAGTAGTGTTCGGAGAAATAGTTGATCATTGTCCACTCTGTAAGCGGTTACATGATTAACTATATGAAGCCGAACGTGAATGCATTATTCCTTGAAATTGGCGAGACTAGGGTGTGAAAACACTTCGCCCCGCGCCTCCTCCAATAAACTTGGTGACCAGAATCCCTCAACATCTGCTTGTCGACAGGGCGCTCTGAGCGAACTGTATTACACACGCCAATTAAGCGATAGTCCTGGCGTCTAATGTGTTTCCCTTTTAACGCCTAATGTGCTTCCCCTAGCCAGCCGGCAGTCCGGCCCTTAATATATTTCCCCTAGCCAGCCGGCAGTCCAGCCCTCAATATGATTCCTTTTACAACAGGAAGCCCAGCGCCAGATGTCTCCCCGTTACGACAGGAAGCCCGGCGATTACTTTCTCACTCCCTCCAACCTCAAGCTAGCCGCACAATGCTTCTCCCCGCACCGCTATCACTGTGTCTTCCCTTCCAACTGGAATCCCCGATCTTACTGTATCCGGCGCTAACTTTCTATCCCCCTCCGTCCTAAAGTCGGCGTTAACAGTCTACTTGGGTCAAACTGTCCCTCTCCTTCTGACTGAAAGTCCAGCATTTAATGTGTCCCCGTCTCACCGGAACTCAGTCATTTAATGTGTCCCCCTCTAACCGGAAGTCCGGCATTTAATGTGTCCCCCTCTAACCGGAACTCAGTCACTTAATGTGTCCCCCTCTAACCGGAAGTCCGGCATTTAATGTGTCCCCCTCTAACCGGAACTCAGTCATTTAATGTGTCCCCCTCTAACCGGAAGTCCGGCATTTAATGTGTCCCCCTCTAACCGGAACTCAGTCACTTAATGTGTCCCCCTCTAACCGGAAGTCCGGCATTTAATGTGTCCCCCTCTAACCGGAACTCAGTCATTTAATGTGTCCCCCTCTCACCGGAACTCAGTCATTTGATGTGTCCCCCTCTAACCGGAAGTCCGGCATTTGATGTGTCCCCCTCTAACCGGAAGTCCGGCATTTGATGTGTCCCCCCTCTCACCGGAAGTCCGGCATTTAATGTATCTCACCGGATATCCGGCGCTTACCCTTTAAACCTTTACAACCGGAAGCTTGACGCTGAATTTCACTCCTGCTCCGACCGGAAACCGGTACTCAGTAGTAAATCAGGTATGATACTGAATAAATAGTTCTTCAAATCCAACAATTTAACCAGTGTAAAACAAACGTTTGGTAGAAGAATAACTTATATAATTATGTGAAACTACTTAACATGACGTTGGTCACCTGGTTTGTATAGGATGACTTCTAGGTGAACATTACTTCTGAATGACATGTATAATCTCTCGACGAAAATTAAGTTTGTCCTATATATCATATTATAATATATTCAATATTGACATGAATAAATGTTTAATGTGCAGCATATGAGAGCGAAAATTTGCTCGTCGGAAAGACGCTCAGGTAACTTATGAATTGAGTCAAAATAAAAATAAAACAAGATCATGAATAGTTAGTTCCCTTTCGAAGCTTTATTGTGACATTTCTAATAATTTTTCAGATTAAATCTCACATGGCCATAACATATACTTTCACATCGACCGTGCTCTGCATCGCTTCGTTGTCAGGGCTGTAAGCGGTCACCTTAAGGTGATGCTCCCCTTCTGTATCCACTACTCGCGCCATATGGATGGTTCCCATTTCAGTGTCGATCGTAAAGTTTTCCTCCTGTTCTCCACCATCGGGTTCGATGCGATACCGGATCTGGTTAAACGGGGTGGAGTCGTCATCGTACGCCTGGACCCGACCAACCTGGGTCCCGGGCTCCGTGTTTCCCATGGCGCCAAAACTATAAGATGCCCGGCTAAATATAGGCCTTTCATCATCCACATCGAGCACGCGTATCTACAAATCAAATATGATTAACGTGGTAATAATCATAACGATAACTTGCTATCAATGAAATATAATGTGAGATGGCAACAATTAAATGTACCTGTATTTCAGTGTCGGACTGCAGTGGTTTCCCTCCTCCGTCTGTGGCCATCACACGCACAGTCAGGCTCAGCATCGTCTCATGGTCGAAGCTTACTCGTGTCCTGATGCTCCCCGTGTCGGCATCCACGTGCACATACCATCCAATGTGCCCACCACTGTCGGCGAGGCTGTACGTCACGTCAGCGTTGGCGCCTACGTCAGAATCCGTGGCTGTGACACGGAGCAGCTCGGTGGCGATCGGGGCGTTCTCGGCGACCGTCGCGTGGTACACAGAGGAGGAGAACAGGGGGGCGTTGTCATTTTCATCCAGCACGGTGATGGTCAGGGAGTGAGAGGTGTGTCGTGGTGGTGTCCCCCCGTCCTCACATCTCACTGACACGGTGACCGAGTCCTCCATCTCCCGGTCAAACATACGAGCAGATACCAATCTGCTCAATATATACACATTTTGTAAATGATTTTATAACCAGTTTTAATATAGTATCAATGTTTGGATTGCAGTTAAATGTAGGCGAACTAAAGGTAAATGATTTGATATTTTGCTATTATAGACAGATTTAATTTAAAATGACTTTACTTGTAATCTGGTCCAAACAGTTCCACAAGCTCCGCATTATCAGTACCATCCACGGTGCACGCCACCTCTCCATCCGGCCCGTCGTCTGGGTCGGATGCTACGACATAGGCGAGGTACGCCCCTGGTGGTGTGTTTTCCATCACTACAGCGCCCTCAGGCGTGACTTCTATAGCTATGTTCGGCGCGTGAGTGTTCTCTCCCAGCGTTCCCAGAAACATGGCCGCCAGAAACATCAGCAGCTGCACCGTCATAATTACCATCACCGTGATGGGGGGGGGGGGGATATAAGCCGAAAAACTTCCAGATTATCTCCGAGTATATAAAATCAGGGATGCTAAGTTCTCGTGTTATGTGTCGACGTGGCACTGACTCTATATAGTGAAATACCAGCTTGTGCCTAACATTATTTCATAACAGGGTCGAGCTGCGCTGGAGTCCAAATAATCATGTTCTAGGTTTGTAGGCCACTTTAACATGATTATTTGCTGTTTATCGATATTAATGACCATGAATGCACTATATAAACAGGCTCATATTAATCTAGTACTCCTCTAGACTGGGACATGTCTCTCCTCCATGGGACCCCTGCCTCACTTATCGAATAATCACAAGCGAGTAATTCGTAATTCGTAATGTCGATCATGGATGTAGTCAGATATTCAGTATTTGAGGTGCAGACATTTTATTTTACCCAATGCTGTTGAATTAGCGTAAAGTTTCGTCGGGAACTCACAAACCATTATTCTGAACTTGAGCCCATCCTATTGAAGAGCGCATGCACTGCATGAATACAGTCCAAACCTGAATCGCGGACCTGTCTCCAGAGACTAAACAAACCGTGATCCAAGACGCGCGGTCTGTCTCCGTCTCTAGCGGAAGTGATCTGGCGCAGGAATGCTGGGACAGACACGTGACTTCTGTATGAGAAAATACGAGACCCGAGATCATCAAACACGAGCAATGAGTAGATTCGTCCGCGAGTATCCCTCAATACATCATAACTGCCCCCTTACGACCTTTGTCGCGAAGATATATACAGCCAATATAATATATAATGTAATGCCAAGAACAAAAGTGAATGCAGAGAATGGTTAACTGCTTCTTGGGTTAAAAACGCAATAACGATAACTGTAGCATAATTGCCAATGTGACTAGAATGCTGACTTAGTCTGGCTATGACGTTGTCTGTCTAATATGTTTGTACGATGTACATGAGTAGTCTAGACGGCGGATGTGACGTGTGTCCGGACTACGTCACGTGTACGGCACGTGAAGAGGGAACAAACGTGACGTCAGTGTCGTCATCCGCTCCTGTTATTACTCAGACTGGTGCATTGAAGCTGTTAACTCTGGATCTGCCAATGGTAAAATTTACGAAGTACTTGAGTGAGAGAGCCGATTATTATAACACAAAACTCGAATTAATTTTTGTAATTGTGGTGTAATTGATGGGGTAGGGTTTTCTTTCGGTCACCTATGCAGCCATAGGGTGGGGTTTAGTTGCTGTAAGGATGCACTCCCTTTTTATGATGAGTATCATTTATCTTTAGAATATCGTTACTTATGAGCTCGCGGCGATCTCAAATACGTTCTTATCACATTTATTGTATTACCCCACAACGTGCATAGAAAATAATACATGGGTATCAGTTTTCTGATAATCCCTAATATCCTTTCAATGTCTCAACTCATTGGGCTAATTTGTCATTTCTGCAAACCGTTTACATAATAATTATTTTTATCGTAATTGCAAATGTGACCAGAAAATGTGTGCATAGTGTGGAGAAGATATTGTTTGCCAGTAATCATGGGTAATGTACATGAACACAGGGGTAGATAGTATCTGCCATCTGCCATTTTATTCAGTATCTGAAATTTATGGTTTCGGAATTCGTGGAGATGCCCCAAGGGACATACGGCCGGATTAATCTAAATTCATGGATTCACATTTTAGTTTGTCCATGCTTTCACTTGTATGGCTATGGCATATTCATTGTAAGTACGATTGATTTAATTACTACTGCAGGGAAAACCAATATGGCATAACGTACCCCGGGTTGTTAAAATGAGTATCATCCGAATATTACATCAGGTTAAACAAAGACACTGTTGGTGCATTTCGTAATCAAAGCAATTCAAAGTATTCCTTGTGAAAATAGATCCAAGTGACAAGGATAATCGCTAGCTAAGATAAAATAAATGATATATTATGCTAATGCTGTGATGCACTCGAGCCAAAAGTGTTTCCTTGGTTTGATTATCCATAATAACACGGTGAATAAAAAAGTGTTTGATTAAAGCTGAAAATTG
This sequence comes from Armandia brevis, assembly GCA_035585475.1. NCBI lineage: Eukaryota > Metazoa > Annelida > Polychaeta > Opheliidae > Armandia > Armandia brevis. Next base: position 5,674 of record JAXGGS010313172.1, read on the forward strand.
TATTCCATGATACCGTTGATTCTGAAATAACCCCAAATAAGCTGCGCTAATGTTTCTTTCAGAGTTGCTTAACATTATTTTATATTCTCGAGCAGAACGATCGGCTGCACGGCCGAATCTAAAAATTAACGAATGACTTAATATCATTATGCTTTTGTTTTGGTGAATAAATTATTTGTTTACAGGTGCGAATGAATTAGAAACAACGGTTCAATATGAAGGAATCGCCGGGCAGCCAGCCACGATGACCTTTGTACTCAATTTGACCTCGTACGTTGATGAACTGAGGTATGCTGCCCAAGTATATCACAAGGAACAAGAATTTGCTCGGTTTTCGTTCCTAATCAAAGACAATGCCCATCTAATATTTGACTTGAAGAAAAAAATCGAAATTATACGCGTGATTTCCAATATGATGCACCGAGTCGGACAGGTTACTTGGAGTTAAGAATTAATTCTGTGACTAAGGAGGATGCGGGACTGTGGAATGTGTCAGCTGAAAATCAAAGCCACCAAGCCTATCTGATTGTTTATGGTAAGCTATGCAATCTTCCTCCTCTCACTGTATGCAAAATAGGTGAATGAAAGCTGCCATCTGCCTCAACATCACATTCATCAGCCGTGACATTGTCGCTGCCGCTGGGTCATGTACTTGTCAAGGTCAGAGTCGATAAACATCTGCATACTTATCAGTTGCAACCAGCTTCAAGCTTGTTCCTTGTACATAATTCTAGTAAATGTTCTCTTTTTCTAAACTGGGTATCTCCATTTCTAACCGACCAACACAATTTCTATCTGGCCCCTCGAACGTTATATATATTAACATATCCGAAAATAAAAACATAAAAATCTAAATTAACTAAAATATAGATGTTCGTCACAGTTCATTATTAGTGGGGAATACGCATCACCCTGACGAGTACATATAAATTATATATGTGTCACAATATATGGATATAAACCCATCATTGATTATATTTTCTAGGTGTCTCAACTATCCCGATTCTAACTCAGGACGGGGTGATCTTTACGTGTACCTCATCGGCCACCACCTTACCTAAGACCCACAGAAGTAAGATGATATACCGGTGGAGCTACTGTAACCAGACTCTCTGTCAGACCGACACGTCCCTGAGTGACCCAGAGCTGGATCTGAGCAGACTGGACGGCGGATGTGACGTATGTCCGGAGAACGTCACGTGTACGGCACGTGAAGAGGGAACAAACGTGACGTCAGTGTCGTCCACCGCACCTGTGAACTGCACTGATCTTGTCTGTGACAACCTTGAAACTACGAAAGTAGACACTGATCATACCACCACACAACTCGTGGAAGGTACGTCTAACTGTCAGTCAACTTATGTCACAATCGAATGATGCGTGTTGTTTCAATGATATATGATGTCTTGCTCTCAGATATTTCTTTTTAAACATTGAAACATATACGTTTTTTACAGGTGATCCCCGTGATCTGTATCTTTCAATGATAGTTGTGACGATGGTGCTTGGCCTGTTGTTAACCAGCATTGTGATAGGTTTATTTTATTGTTCATTTAATTATTAGGTAGTATGCTAATGCTTGTACTGCGGTACCCATGGTATAAATATCACATCATCGAGTATCAAACGAACCGTTTTTATATTCGCATACAACTTTCCATCCTCGTTTAATTATTTTCGGCATCTAACGAGTGGTTTATATGAATGTATCCTTAGCATGTATTTCCGTGCAGCCTGTTGGTTGTAATTGTTGTAAAGTACTTTATTCGAATTGAGCATAGAAACTTGAAATTATGTATATGATTACAGTTAGTGGAAATGCTTATTTGTCGTACACTAACTTATATTTTCTTCACGTATCCCCGCCTCCCACAAGAGACAGGCGTTTACTGACTCTCCCCTCCGACCGGGAGACCGGTGCTTACTGACTCTCCCCTCCGACCAGGAGACCAGTGCTTACTGACTCTCCCCTCCGACCGGGAGACAGGCGCTTACTGACTCTCCCTTCCGACCAGGAGACCGGCGCTTACTGACTCTCCCCTCTGACCAGGAGACCAGCGCTTACTGATTCTACGCTCCGACCAGGAGTCCGGCGCTTACTGACTCTCTCCTCCGACCAGGAGACCGGCGCATGGTTTGTGAGCTCCGCTCTAAGTTATTGATGCCCGATAGGCCATTTCAAGCAACCTTTATTGTAAGCAATTAACCTGCTGAGAGTTAATAAAAATGCCAAAGAGTTTTATTATAAGTTTAATCTAGTCTTGATTGTTTGTGACAAGTATTACATTGATATTTACACGCATTAACACATCACTATCGCTATCCAGTAGTTCGTAGTCAACATACATTATCCCGCTTTTTAGTTTTATTCGCATTAATATGAAAACATCAGTAAGAGTGATGGTTTTTCATACACTATGTTTGCACGACCCTATCATAAGGAAGAATCATGTTATAGTGAGTATAGAAAATGAATGAGGATGTCTGATGTAAAATCGAATTTTATTCTCGAATTAGGAGTGTCTAAAAGTTGTTTTAAAAGCACATCGCTATTGTTTTTGTTGTGGTTCTTTTATGTCTTTGGACTAACCAATGCGTGTTTTTGTGGTTCTTCCCGGATAGAGGTAAGACTTATTCTTTTTATAATTATATTGTCATTTGAGATTATTTGGACTCCATGGACTCACTGTCCAGTCGTCATGCACCGAACAATATTCAATGAGTTAAAACCTGTCATGCTAATTATAACGAAAATAGAACATGTACAAGCCCTTAATGACACATGACTGCGAAATCTCGGAATATTTTGCCTTGCTGATTTCAATATGTTCATACTGTAGGAGCTGATACACATCTATCATTAAACCGTGTCTTTTTGCGTTTTGCGAGGATGTAATCACCCTTTACTTTGTTTTATCAAGTAAAGCGAGGACAACCATCCAAAACCTTGCGTACATCATGGATGCCAAAAACTCAAACTCAGTTCCGCCGAAAAATGACTCTCCCTTCCGACCGATAGTATGTCGCTTACTGTTCTTTCTGTTCTGACCGGAAGTCCGGCGTTAACTGCCTCACCCCTCCGACCGGAAGTACGAGGCTCGCTGCATTTGTCTTCTCCAACCGTTCGTGCGACACTGATGATCTACCTCCTGTCAACCGGACATGTCTCTCCCCTTCGCACCGGAAGTCCGGCACTTACTTTCCTCCCCCTTCTGATGTTAAAATAATAGAACGATTAACTGCTGGACATTATTGTTGATGAGCATTTACAACGTATACATTGATCCGTGTAGCTTAGCAAGTATTAGGTAGGTTTTGCCAGGTCCGACATTGTCGGATAATACGCGTGTGATTATAGTCAACCAGAGATGTGCACAGTTTCACCACAAATAATCGCTCACATCCATTATCTCATGAGTAGATGGTAGCACTTGAAAATGACACGCTCTGCGCACCCTATACGCACCCAGTGCACCTGCGCCGAGCGCCGGGGAAGTCACGTGATTGATGCAAACCGTACGTTTGAGACGGGAGGCGCATTTATAAGTACCGCACAAATCTGTCAAATGCGACGGGGCGTGGGGACCGGGCGTTCGGGATTAAAATTAAATGTGCAAATGATATCCGAGGGGTCGAGAAATATTTTAGCAGCATACCGACAATTTTGGAACATGATTTGTCCATAACCACCGCCGGTACTAAAGTTATGACTCCGGCCGATGTCATGCAATAGATAGTTCTGCTTTAATCTGTTACATCCTTATTGTCGACGAACTATTACAATGTGCCTAGTGACAAGCGCCTTTTTGGTTAACCTTATAATCCTACCGTTGTGAGTGCGGAAATGACCGTTATTTTAGGTACTTATCTCAAATCTGATCATACAGTCAAGGCGGCGAACTGAACGAGGGATGCACGTTATGCCGTGTCCCGTGACTAGTGCTTATTTGATTAACCTAAAAACCGCACTGTTGTCAAATAACCGTTAGCTTAGGATTGAATCTTACAAGTGTATTAGAAATCTCTCTCCCGTACCTGAGAGGAACGTAACTGACGATGCTGATGTGGACGCTTATTTTTGGTGGATTACATACATATATTTGTTCCGGAGGGTCCCTTCAAGAAGTATGACTGTTTCATACATTTTCATTTGATAAAATAGGATTACATCTATACTGCATATTGTAACTTGCCCGATCCAAAATAAGTCAATGTTAGTTGGTGCTATTTGTAAAGAGAATTGGAATGAGGAAGAACTACATGTAATATAAAGCTAGGTTATACGACAGCTAGTGATTACACTGCATAAAAGATATTCGATCTATCAGGCATATATTTGTATTCGTACTTTCTATATTTACCTATTTATTATCTAGTTAAGTGAGGAGAGCTACCCCGAACCACGTATAATCCATAGATGTGAGAACTCAGTAGCTTCATTTGACTGGACAATCCCACTCGGTTATGACACTAAAGTGTGTCAGATTACTCGAGGCGTTCAGACTATTGTATACAAGGACCAAAATACATTCCACGTAAGTGACCCTGGAGTTACCGTCAGCTGGCATGTATCTGGTGGAAGTTTGGTCATTAGCAACACTAAGAAGGCTGATGAAGGGCAGTATTGGATCGAGGCATTCACCAGTTCAACGGTTCTAACCGGCATCACAGTCCTTTATGTGGAGAAGGGTAAATATGACATAAAATCCTTTATTTCACAGCTGAAGCTATAGTGTTCTGGCCCTTATAACACATTATATCAAAAAGTACATATGAAATAGTGTGAAGTGTTGTTAGTTCGAATAACGTGCCATGTAATGTTAGGACATCCTTGTCAAGTGAATTATACCGATGTAAAATCTATCGCCAAGCTGTGCGCATAGGTACAAGCTCCTCTCGTTTGTCAAGTATTTGCCTAGCAATCACGATATAATTATTTCATTGTATTTTTCAGAGTGCCCTGATCTGGAAAAATACTTTAATATAAGCATATCCATATGGATGTTCATGGGGAATGGGATAGGAATTGTTAGCGATCAGAATAAACTCAACATACTTGTTGGATCAAACGTTACTCTACAAACTGATCCCTCACATTACAAGGAATCTACTAAATGCACTCCCACACATTCACCGAACTTGAATGTCTTATTCTTAGACATCTGCCAAATCAGAATACATGCTAAGACAACAGGGACATACACAGTCACCTTCACATTTTCCCATGTAGCTTTGCCGGATTCTAACAGAACTCTGAGTATAGCAGTAGTAGAGAGATCTAAGTTCTTTGAGTATGACGTATTTCAGGAACATGTAACTGAAATACCTGCCGAGTCTGCTGTTAACGCATGCGCTATTGGTTGCACAATTGCCCTATCTGTCTGTATAGTTTGTTTGATCTTAGCTCTGCTGAAAGTCACACGAACATGCAAATCACAGCAAAACATGTCCAAGAACGATGATTCGAAACAGAGCAACAGGTATGTTTACTGATCATATATATATACACGTCTTACTATAATTTATTCATAATTTTGTTCAGCAAAATCGATTGATTTTGTGACACTGCCAGCACAAAAAATGAATGTCGAGTGGTTACGATCTAAATATTGTAACGCTCAAATATCCCTCCTACGTCCTAACTCTTCCCTATTGACATACTATTCCCACTTAATACACGAATTTCATAGAACTGTGACCTTAATTTCCAAACAAAGCACACATTTAGATAAATAACAGATGGAAGTCAGGAATATTTAGCTTTTATGCACTTGGTTACCACTAAAATATCGATGTAGTTCCCAAACAAAATAATTCATTTCAACAAAATCAGCTTTCTTATTGAATAAGCATTAAGCTTTTTTTCTTTCCATACTTACAACTATAGGCCATTCACAGAAGAAAAAAAACAGTCGCCCAAAGCAGACGACCAGGAGGGCTCGTGTTCAGAAACTGTATTGTGAGTCAATATTGTTGAAGTTATTATAGGTAAAATAACATAGTCCAAGATATTCTTCGGAATACTTAACAGTATAGGTCAAATTTATCATTCGTTTTCTATTCATGAATTTGCAATTATATGCAAGTTACGCATTACAACGTCTGGTTAAGGGCAATTTAACAGTGTCTTCTCGGTGGACTCTTGTACCAAACAATACAAGTTTGTTTGGGAACTCACAGATTTGAAATCGACGTTTAATGTGCACTATCATTACATCAACGAATTTTCTTCATGATCGATACCTTTGCTGCAATGTCTGGTTGCCAGAATACGCATTTTCCTCTACGTGTGAGACGTGCTCGCTGTTTGTTGATGAAACTATGACCGACACGAAATGTATTATAAGTGAGAGTCAAAAATATTTATGATAGCATCTTTTTGATCATTGATACTGGATACTAGTTGAAATAAAGGCAATAGGCTTTCTTGATTCCGATCATATCATATCCTACAGGTATAAACATATCCATTATAGGGGATTTATCTGACCAATTTCTGTGACATGGCCTATAATCAGTATTTAACTGTAAATTTTTGTAATCGTTGCATACTAGCGGTGGTGGTCAGGCGGTCGAGGCGGTCAACCCTGTGAGGAGTAATAAAGTATGGTAAAGCTGGAACTTATCCTGCCCTCGGGGGGGTCACGGAGAATATATGTTGACTTCTTGTGCGGACAGCTTTTCAAAACATTACCCACCCATCTAAATCTGGCCCCAAAAACAGACCCACTCATGTAAATCTGGCCCCAAAACAGACCCACTCATGTAAATTTGATGAAATATGCCCCACACCTATAAAGTTATGCCACAGTACACTCTTTCATGTGATTTAAACAAAAAACAACAGCACAATACACTGCATCAGATAAGTGAGAATATAATCCCCGACTCCGGGCGCGCATCCCCTGTCACCAGGATTCCTGATGGGCTCATTTGGGATGCACAATTTAGGATCCCGGCCCGGTACTCTAGGTGACCGGTCACCCGGGACGCGCCCGACTGCAATTAGCAGCACTCTGGGCTTATTAAAATTAATCGTGACAAGCAGTGGTTCGTGAAATTGCCACCAGCTGGCGGCACCACTGAAATTATAGTTTGGCCCATCTCAAGTAGCTGGACACCTAGGATACCGGGCTTGGAAGCGAAATTTGACTGACCTAGGGGACGGGCGGGGTTACATATATAGTAAAATAGGGGACGGGCGGGACTAAGCAGTTATTAAAATAGGGGTCGGGAGGGGTTAAATAGACATACATGTAGGACGGGTTTTATATCGATAAAATGGTTTCAGGTCGGGTGGGTGTGTTTATACAATTATTAATGAAAACGAATGGGTGGGTTTTATATGAATAAAATTGCAGGAGGCCGCGGGGGTTTAGCGAGATAACGGTGCCGCGGGGCGTTGGCAAGGTAACTGGGGCCGCGAGAAGATACAGCTGTGACGGCTGGGGTAACCCAATGAGCGGGTGTGATCTAAGAGGGCGGGCGGATTGTGTCCCGGGGAGACGGCGGTGGAGTTAGGTCACAAGTTAAGCTAAGCAGTTTGACATATGTATTGTGTGTGTGAGGCCGTGATTGTCAATTGCATCCAGGTCTGTGGCTTCAGGTGATAGAATCACAAATAAAGCCCAGCTTTCATCATCCAATCAGGCATGTATTTGCCTGCCTGTGCACTACACTGATCAGACACCTCATGCATGATCAACACAGCTTAATTGCAATCATAGTGTTGATTAGTGTTGGTACATGTAGATATGTAAACATTTATTCCATGTACGCTAGTTTTGGGCCGAAATGTATGTATAGAAATCAAACTCCCCCATCCTTCCACCTGTTCAAAACCCGCACCCTTCTAATGTATGCAATGATAAATGCTGATGGATATCATAACTAAAATTAAACCCACTGCCTCTACTCCTGTATGCAATCATAATAACATAACACATTCTTCCTTGTGATCATTATAAAATCCCGCGCCCGTACCACTTTATAAAATGATATCGAAGAGCGGAAAATGTTGATTCAATATTATACGACAACAATTTTTTTAATGTGACACTGCCAGCACAAAAAATGAATGTCGAGTGGTTACGATCTAAATATTGTAACGCTCAAATATCCCTCCTAC
>JAXGGS010313283.1:0-41964 GCA_035585475.1 Armandia brevis
TTTAACAGATTCTGCCGACTCAGAACCTGTTGATTCTCCCCCAAACTCCCGAAATCGGGAGCACAACTTTTCGCTTATCATAATTATATATAGATTTTAGTTCAAGTTTTCAGTTGATGATTTATTACTCTGAAAGTCGCACACACGAAATTCTTGATACTTGAAGCATGCCTTTGATACTAGACAAAACTACGTTGAGCAAATCTTACAGCGCAAACGTTTGGTTTCCTGACGCAATCCAATACCACCGAGGATTGGTTCGTAAACCTCGTAATCAGATTGTGGCATCATCGACCGTTTTAGACAAATGTTATCATAAGGGAATCAGCCAGATATCTGCAGCTTCCAGGATGAAAACGGGTACCAGTCTACAGCTACACTGGTGGTTACTCGGCAGTTCTTCTCGGGACACAAGAAATCTATAACTCTATATTTGAAATGAGTTAGGAGGCCCACAGTTCCATCACCCGAATTTAAATGCGCAGTATAGCGCCGTATTCCCAAACTCGCATCACAAAGGAGAATGTAATCACAGATGATGATCAGAATTGGTTAATAGGTTCCTTTGATCGTCTCCTGTGAAGCCCGGTGGTTAGCATGAGATTCATTTATCCTGTTTATTCTCAGAGATACACTTTCCCATAATTACTCAGGCATCATTTCCTGTAACTCCTAAGCTTGAATACTCGGAACCAAATCGCGAGCCTCTTGTAAAACATGGTTTATACATGTGGTAATGCTGAGAAAACTTGCATTTATCCTGCCCCATCTTGTTGTCATTAGTCATCGCCATGATGTCTTCTGTCACGAGACTAAAGAATATGATTTGTGATGTAATCGTATCGAGGCACGAAGGTAAATCAATAAATAATTGCGCATGACATCTGTTGAGTTGTGATTTGTTTTCTGCACATGTGGGCCGATTTCATTTTTACCTCAATATTCATATCATGAGGTTCTATATAGCCGGAATACATTAGATACATTTACAGCAACCTGCACAATATACCTTATGTATGTTACTGCTTTCAACAAAGAAGACTTTTTATTGATGGACCGATACATTTGAATTTGTTTCAGACTAGTAGATCTCCAAAAGCGATTTGTTTACATCGCGTTTTTAGTTGTTTTCCATCTGGTCATAGGGTGGTACCCGTCTGTCACGTCGTCCTTTTTATTTTACACAACAATGGACTTAAGCCTTGAAACCTTAATAAACAAGCACAATAAGAGGTGGCATAATACTTTCCCAAAATATGTATGATTTCCTGTTGTGAGTGGGACCGAGAGGACTACACCTATTTTCTTCATCAGCCGACCTGTTTAGCACTTATTACATCGATCTCCAACGCGCTGATCAATGACAAGATGGCGTCTTTTGACTACAAGAATACACTATTTGCTGGATGCGAAATCTTGGTTTCTTCAAGAAGCATTCGATGTATACCGTATACTGGCTATTCAATAGTATCCACAATTAATCCTTTCTCCAAAAGAATCGTAGGTGGTGCTTATAAGATAAAGGAGGAGATGAGTATTGGTAATCATTGAACATCATAAATGATACACATTGTAATCTAATTAAGATGTACGTGAATCAGGATTCTTTCATAAATATATCTGTGGGAGATGCAGCTGGAGAATGGACGATGCTGTCAGAAAGGATGTAAATTGCGTTGATCGGTAGGGTACCCATGCACTGGCAGTGTGAGTAGCATTTCAGTGCCCTGAAGCTATGACCTAACATCTTTATAGTGAGAAAGCGTAGATAACTATTGCACCTAGTTGGTATGTGATGGCCTCATCACGCACATGTGCGCTCACCTTCTTCGTGGTGGTTACACACTTTCATATAAGACGCTGACAAGAACACGGTAGCAAATGACCTCCAGGGTAACCTAATGAAGCTAGAAGCCCCTGTATACAGGCGGAGGCCTTAATATCTTATGACTCTCCTGTTATACCTTATCGGTCGCTAATGAAGTCACAGTATTAACGATATGCTGGCCATGTTGACAACGCGAGAATAACAATATGAATTGAGAGATTTTTTACACAGTAACCTCTAACTCACTCGCAGTTAATACTATATATATATACATGACGTCTTTAAATTAACTTATTATTAAAGTGAAATTAAACCCTCAATATGATGAAAATTCATGCAAAAGATGGTCGTGAAAGATGGAATTCATACAATGCCTCTCAGTGCATGTCGATGCACTACACTTGTTATGTTATAAACACTTCCCTGATGTCCCCCAGGTCTCTCTAACCTTTACCCGCTCACATGCGCCGGTGACGTAAGATGAACGCACATGTCCTGCCTACTAAAACACATATGTCTCTACAACTTTTAATGCTGTTTTTTCTTGGCGGTACGTCCTTGGACAATGGAAGGTCACGCGTCGGCCATGTTTATCACATTTCTCGGCACATAAGCAGCGTAATCAGCCGACAATGCACGATGAAAGCGATGGAATAGGTAAATTACCACTTTATATGATTGCCTCCTGTCATCCCAATCTAATAAATAAACCTGGCCTCTGACTGGAGTGTCCACATCTCCGACACCTAGTCTGGACACCCCTGCTCGCGACCTGTCTGCGAGACAATTATGGGCGATTGTCCCTCGTGTACCACGAACCATTTTTCACCAATTTCTTGTCTCGTCGAATCCCAGGTCATTAATCATCTGCTCGGGTAGGTATGGTAGGCCAAATTGACCATGTATAGCATGGAACTGCGGGCGGGCCAGCTTTCGGTCCTCGCTGTCACAACCGGCGAAACCTTCAGTCTAGCGATTAACATGTTTTAAGTCTGGTTTCGTGTTAAGCAAAAATCAGCAGAGCCTCTGACATCATGTCGTCAAAAACACGACACACTCGTTTATGGGTTCTCTAATTCGTCATCGAGGTCATAATGGCGTTTGTAAGGTTAAGCTGAACGGAATTTAAAATAAGCTTAAAGGCCAGCAGGAAAAGCTCATGATTTACAACATGCAGGGCCTGTGGGATTCTCTACTGGCCAGACAATAATCGGCGCTAGGATGGATCGACAAGTGATATGTCTATATCGAAATAAACGATATAGGGGTAAGATAACTGAAATCTGAGGCTTTTGGCTTAGAATCCACGGCACATCTGACGAAGCTTAACAGATTGATCGTGCAGACATGATACATTAAAAGCATATACAAGGGTTGCGTTGTTCATCATGCCTTTATGTAGCGTCAGCATCGGAAAATCACTCTAAGAATTGTAAAATGACAAAGGATATGGATTATCCTCGACTTTATTCCTGTGCGGTATCACGATGGGATATGGCTCATTTGTCTTCCCCTCTTGAATTGACATAGAGCTGAGTATCTGTACATGTAGGTGGTCGTATGTGGACCACTAGACGACAATGAGATGGATTAATCTTATTCAATCGAAAAACATAAAGCATAATACGTTTGAACACAATATAACTGCTACAGCAACGCAAATATAATAAATGTATATGGCGGAATATAATCACGCATACATTCAGGATACACATGTTGTTTCTTTCTATTGCAGCTCCCCAATACGAGTACACAAGAACTTACGGAACAAACAAAACAACGGATTTAGTTAAACTGACTTATTCAGGTCAGCCATTTCCAGTGCCGAACTCGCGCAAGTAATTGGTGAGTAGTTTAGCACATTGTTTACCCCATATTAGACCGCTTAAATATATATATATTCGGCCATGATCAGCTTCCCGGTCCTTAACGAGGTACATATATCACAGACGTGTCTCTGAAAATGTGCTGCACGCGTATAGACAGCAGCAAATGAAGACATATGTTTTACTATAGATATACCTCCCCTCCCTAACTAGAGCTCACATGGCGACCTAAATGAAAACAGTTTGATATATGAGAGCGGTTTACAGCGCCTGATTATCTTTGTTATGATGGATGGTTTAATCCAGAAGAGAGTCGACCTTCAATCTGCTCGTTTGTTGTCATTCCACGTTCCCTGGATCCCTGGACAGCATATCTCAAAGTAAACTGTTATACATTCCAATAAAACAGAAAAAAAAATCAAATTAATTCCAACGGTGTGCACATACTTCTGCTATTTAATGCATTGACATTGATTTATTTGCTTCTCAGTTTGATACTAACTGAGATTAATATGCATTAGATTTGGATAACTTAAGAACATGTGTATGTCGTATTGCTCAGTCCTCAGACTGCGTGTACGTTCCATTAATAATGGCATTGATGATGTGCACGATTGGGGCTGCGTCCGCCCTGTCCTCCAATAGGGCCATTCATCCAAACTTCAAACGCCAACATTCGTGTCTCAATTAAACTGCTTACCTGGGAATCAATCATCCCTTTGAAGTTCTTTATCCTCAGCCATCTTCAGCCGTGACCTATTATAGATGAATCATGCGGTTAACGGCTGTTAATATATAAGAGCGTGATTCATCTATTTACATCCTGGCCTTTCCACATCCGGGTATCGACTCATTTCGAGATCCGGAACATACATCATCAACAATGCAAGGTATGAACTACTTTACATGAAAAGGATTGGACTGTTGTATTTTGAACTTCGAGGAAATATAGGTATATACAATTATTCACCTAAATTCCGACTTTTCACTCACTTTATGACTATTGAATGTGATGTAAGTTGCACTTTATTTTATTGGAGGAAATATGGTATTTCACTCCGACGGAGTGATGAAGGTACTAGCCGACTTCTCTATTTTATGAAGTCTTCCATCCTAATTGGTCTGGATTTTATTTAAATCTTTGTGGAAGAGGCGGCCTACTAAATCGCGACATTAATATGGATTGGTAGAGATCATGATTGCCGCGATAAGAAGACTTGCAGCTCGAATGATTATTAATGACCTTGGAGAAAAATGCTGGGGTTAGACAGATAAACGGGCCCATCTCGGGTCGTCTGTCGTCACGTTAGAAGAAACAACCAGTTGATTTCAGGAATTTAGGTTTACCACCTCGACAGATGTCGGTAGATTTGTGACAGATCAGTTTCTCTGACAAGACGGCTGTGTCCCATCACCTGGACCAACAGCCTGGTTTTCGTAACATTAAAGGCGGCAGTCTATTCATGGTTTCCTAAATGACATATCTATTTCTTGTATTTTTTATCTAAACAAATTTGCCGATTCTTGCCCCATCCCAAACTATAAGAGAATACAAAATGAGTAAATTCGGTATGATTGGGTTTGTTCTTGCATCAGAAAGTTCTATATCGGTATTTCTCTTCAGCTTTCGTTTGTTTGTCATCATACATCTTTTCTGATTGGTTTACGAAGAATTTACCGTACATCAGCAATTGGCGATGATTCGTCAGCAGCGAGAGGAACATCGTTAAGGAGAGTCTGTTATCGTCATGCTGGCCGTAAATTAAGTTTAACTACCTTATTTGGCGGATCGAATCTGTGCAAATCAGGCACCGATTTAATCACGTCTCTGATTCGTCAGCATCGAAAGCCGCCATCATTAACCAATGCTCCATTACTACGGGAAAAACAAATAGTCCGCTAGCTCACTACATTCCTTTCTACAGTCTAGGCTTCCCGTCAATCAAAGATGGCTTCACTGACGACTTCATCACTTGTCCAGCCTAAAGTTCTTTATGTGGTGAAAAATATATAAAAAGCAGACAGCACGCCAGTCCTTACGAGCGTAACATAATTTGAGTAGTCACAAATGTTTGAGATTAAGCGGAATAATTCTATCAAATGATAAAATGAACAAATGAAACATTATCGCGACAAAGATGAGAAAAATGTTGCGATTCTTTTGTTGGTCACTATTTTCGCTGTTCAGGTTTACCTATGTATTGCTTGCATGTTCCATAGGTTCAGTGCCCAGCAGCGCTGATATAATAGCCCCAAGTGTACTGACATTTGACCTGCCTTTAACGAGTTAATTAATTGCATTTCTTCGAACTTCAACGGTACATGCCCAAGAACAAACACCAGGTCAATACAGGGCGAAACATACTGCAGCACAATCATTTATGGATTATTTCAATCATAACAGCATTTAAACGGTGAGTGCGAATCAACTTAGCGCCGACCAGCTTCCCTAGTAAACATTCATCAATGCATGTGCGTTTAGTCAGTTCACCATAAAAGCTGCCTCCAATACAACTAACAATGATTGGTAGGTTCTGGTGTAGGAGAGTTGTGGGTAATTTGTTCCCAGTTGATGTGGAGTACACTATGGAGTCTGATAAACATCGGTAATGTTGGTGGTTATTTTATCCCCAATTCTTCATGACCGATCCATCTGTATCAGTAACCCCAAAGACCTCGGCTTTTCTGTAGACTGATAAGCTTCTTCACGCAGATGATTTGTCGGGATCAGCGGAAGGAGAGTGATATGAGTAAAGAAGCTTGTTGATGGAGTGTCTGCCGTGTGTTTAAGTGCACATCTGTGCAGACATATCGATTTGATATTGATCAGGAGTACATATGGACCAAATTAATAAATAGAGAACTGATTTCATAACCTAAATTAAATTCAAATGACTCCTTATGGGCAAAGCATTCCATAATGAGTTTTATAATGCTAACATTAGATGTCATATAATCAGATATGCTTTGCTGTTGACATTCCCCTGATAATTTAACATGATAGCTTAAACTTGTGGTTAGATAATCCTTCACTCAGTACACTACAGCTAACGGGTGTTATCGGTGCTTAACAAAATGATCGTGCAATCATTACACGTTATTTTCCCTGAGCGCTCCCTAAAGTAAGTGCAATGTGAAACCTGCTATAGCAAGCTAAAAACAACGATAACAATAATCAGGTAATGTCATCTTCAAGTGCTTTCAGCTCCCTTAATCGTCGATTCTGTTTTCACTGACTCGTTCTTGAGACAGACACGACATAATGAAGGTCCATTGCTGTACAGTAGCACTTCAGAATTATGAAGTATAAAATTGCTCCTCCAGGGATCTGCTGCATATGCCTTGAGAAAGCCAAGCTTTATTCTGTGGAGGCATTCGCTCGAGCAACACATACAAGGGTTGGTATTGTTTCGTGCACAAGACTATCAATGTTCTGCAGAACCGGATTCTGACAGAAAGGGTTGGCTCGTTGCTGGGATATGAGGTACATGTAGATGCATATTGTGAGAGCAAGATTGGTGAATGTCGTCTCCCCATGCATGAATTGTTGCCGGCGATGGGAAGTATGAGCATGATTCATTCAGCCAGCAAGGCTTGCTGCAGATTATATGTCATACGGGGAATAAATTGGGCGACAGAGGCAGCGTGAAATATGATATATCTAGTCCTGGCGTTATTTGCTGATGCATTGAATCCGCTTAAAGTTATGGGGGCTATGAATATCTCCTCTGCCCAATACCAATTCATTCATGCAACCGTAGAAACTAGCTCATATTCTTCTGCATTCATAATGATCTCTCCAACCGAATATATGTGCTGCCAGTATGAAATATTACGACCACATTTACCTGTTTCTAAAGCAGACGTTGGGAAACCCTTCCTGAACTATCACATTTAGCTTCCTAGTGAATGATGGCGCTATCCCACCTAAAGGGTTACCTGGTGACCTCAATTGTTCTTTGCCAGCCGTGGCGGAGGCCCATATCGGGTTGCCCTTTATAGTGATGGTGCTATGAGAGAAACCGTAGGGGATATAGCTCACACCTATTATAACACTTCCGTTTGCTGTCTAATGGTGAATCAGCTAAAATACTTGACGTCTCAAGGATATATGCTCTTTGGTGGTGATTCTCCATCATAATCTTAGGCCAAATCACGGGGATTTAATTAGAAACCTCAACATGCTGCATCCCTGCGCCACCCGTGGGTCGCCCAGGTCGCCTCTTTGGTGACTACATTCGCGTTCCGGCGAAAGCTGGGCAGCTGCAGCAGCCTTAAAACGTAGCAAGGCATAATAAGTGATTGCTTATTACCGAGTAGCAGTCCGGGGAATGAGGCCATTGGAACGTTTTCCCGGGGCTGACGAGGCACGGGGCTATAATTGCAGCGCGGTTTGTTAGAGGGGAACATTGCCTGAAGATGGGTGACCGATGGAGCTTAGAGTTTCCAGTTTACGTGATGAATAGACGCCGAAACCCACCCTCAACTTCTACAAGAGGACCTCTAACAAGCATGTTATATTCTCTAGCACAGTGCGTGTCTGAACATTACAAACTGCTACTCTCTGTCATTAGTGGACGTGTCCTCAGCAAATAAGGTTTGGCTTTGTGCCTTCAATAATGCAAATTCAGAAGTGCCCTAAACTAAGTTCTATTCAGTAATATAATTTTATGTTCCATGTATTCTCACCAAGAAAGTTCTTATCTGGCTGCTAAGAATAAGAAAGCATGAGGGACGATATGAAATCGATGGGACATTCACTATATGGATCTGGCAAGGTGCATTATTTAGCACATTACCATTGTCTTTGCCACTGCTTCCGCTTGAGCAGACTTAGACCATGCAAACCTTACTCGGCTCATCGAACGATGACAGGCCATGAGACGGGACAAGTGACGCGACTACGAGGACATATAACACACCAGTACACATTGTTTGTGCCGTTAAGTTTCCTCGTCACTGCATCCTCCGCAGCAGCCTCTTCTCGTGTCGCCTGAAGCATGCTTTTTGTCTGGAAGATAAAACGAGCCTCTGTAAACCCCCAGGGAGCAGAGGCCACAGCAACATTATTAAACCAGTAACTATGGTCAATTATGAGGATGTTTGGAACCTCTCCATTGCCTTTCGAATATATATTTGTATACAGATTTCAGTTTCCCCAAATGCTTTAAGATGAACCAAACTAGAGGCAGGATTCAAAATGAAAAGCCGTGTCTTTATACTGCATCTCTTAATTTAGTCTTAAGTGTAAATCTACTGAATTATAAACTCAGAGCTCCGAATCATGCCATGTAGTGATCACATTCCTCTGTTTGTTAACATTCACATACATAAATGTCCTGATCCTGGACAATAAAATGTGTCTCTGACGGTTTATGCAAATCTGGCGTACATCTGTATCCTACATGTGGTGTGAACCAGACATTTTACAGCCTCGTACTCTCACAGAAATCTGATTATAAGGATGAGTGTAAAGGGCTGACACTGTTCAGGACGCCTGGAACTTGTGTCATGAATGGTCGGACTGCGTAATGAAGCCCTTAGTTATAGATGCTTATATAGGCACAGTCATTGGTGAATTTTGTAATTAATGATTAGGGTTGTTATTAGTAACATTACATTATTGTTATCTAGCCAATAATAGCATTCTCTAACTGTATATGGCAAACTGGGCCAAACATAAAGTTGATATCTATCCAAAGGCATACGTCAAATGCACACACTAAACGTAGATCCCATTTAAACTTTTACATTATACGTCTTGAGATATGTCATTTCTGTGCCGATGTGTGTACATCCTAAAACTACCTAAATGAAATCACTTTGTACATGTTGACCCGACGTTTTGTAGGAAACCTCTTTTTGCTGGCTGTTTCTTGTCTGTGCAACCCTAGATCCAGACCCTGGAAATGCTGGTATCTACGGAACATACATCGTGTTTGGGTTACTCCTTGCCCTTAAGCCCCAGATGCAGAAGTTGATGTCTCATTATTTGCTACGACTGGCCTGGTAAACATTCGCAAACACATCATACACTTTCTGTTATGTCTCTTTTGCATAAAAAGTGGCACTAAAATAAAATACACTCCCCCTGACTATATGTTCACATTTAGATGACGAATAGTTTAGGATAATGTCATAGTTGAGGCATATCATCGAACTGATATACCGAGATATACCGAGATATATGCCTATATTGATATATGCATATATACATTATACCTTTACTTGACACGGTAGGAGCAATTATTATCAGTTACAGCAGAGTTGGTGCCCATTTGTCACCGTTGCTGTCGTATCCTGTACAGATGGAGTTGATCTCTGTATGCCCATACACCGGGCCGTTGACGGTTGGTCTGTGAAAAGTCGGCAGCGCCGGCAGATCTCACTCCGCGTCCAGACGGACGACTTGTGTTTTTACAGAGCGCCGGTGCTTTGTGTATTGATTCATGACGGTGGTTCGGATGAAAAGTCCTCGCTCGAGGGAGTCTGACCAATTCATTTCCCGTCTACTGCCGCGAGGTAAAAGTATTAACCTCACAAATCGAATCTTGTCGTTACGAACGCATTGGAAGAGTAAATATGCAAACGATCAATAATTACTTAAACATAAAACAAATTACGAGGCAGTAAATGATATGTAGGTTCTCTGTTACAAAAATAAGTGAACAGGTGCCTTCGAAAGAGGTGCTGCTGGCTGGTTTTGTGTCAGGCAGAGGCTTTTTATTCAGAAATAGATTAACATTCATAACTTATAGCAACACTGCCCTGTAAGATTCGAGAGAGATCGGCCTCGGTGATTGTGACAAACGATCACTGAGAGTGCGGGTCATTTGAGTTTACCGGGAGCGGGGATATGTCAGAATTAAGTGACAGAATGACCGGATGCGTCAAGCCTGTCTTGGTTTGTCCACATGTATATATCTCAGAGCGGAAACAAGAGAATCAGCACTGATTATAATGAACATGATCCATATCTTGTTTGCTGCCCCCTCCGTTTCGCATATGTAAAGAGCATCAGTTTCAGACAGCAGGGGCGGATAATTCGTCTTAGACAGTAATAGCGTCTGCGGCATCGCTTAATTAGATAAAGATCAACAATATTGATGTTATAAAATCATTTCGATTCAGTTTCACACTTGATATATTGAAATAACCGATATTCTGTCTACTTGTCACTCTTAGTCGCTTGCTTCAGTTAAATCAAATGACAAGAGTTAGGGATCCTGTTACCGTTCATACCCGAAATTCACTTGTGCAAAGAGCTACTGGTATCACACCTGGAAACTGGAATATCAACTCGGAGTCTATACGACAGATACTCGATTAAAGATCCTGATGATTAGGTGGCAGAAAACGGGTTTATTTTGTCAAGACATCTCAGACTGACGAAATCCATCTGAAGCACTGACAGCTCAAATTCGCAGTGAAAAGGCTGCGTCGACGTCATTGAAGTGGGCATAATCAGCTCCCCTCCGATCGTTAGTCACAATCCCTAACCCCAACACTCCGGGCACGCATGATCTTGTGTTCCTTTAGCTGAGCCCGGGATAAAGCCATGGCATCATGAATCAATCATGGCCTTCTGAGGGTAAAGGTTTTAAGATCTATCTATATTTTAAAGACTCAAACCATTATCCAGCATACATATATGGAAACGGTTGGACTATTTTTAGTTGGCTCAAACCTTTGACTGAACAGGTTATATATACGAGATAAACAAATGTTGTTCGTAATGCAAACCGACATCGCACACCCCAGTATCTGTCAGCCCTTGCCGGTGTGATCGCTCACCGCTAATGTGAATATCGGCAGGTTGTCTTATATAGTAGCCGCGTGTAGAATGATGACGCCGCACTTGTGTTCAGTTAGAGAGATGCCTCCGTCAGCCACTCGCTGTCAAACGCCGCATGTGCCAGAAGCACCGATCACTCTCTGCAGACGCGAGCAGGGATCCGTCGCTGCTGAGTACTGCACCTTCCCTGTCCCCGCCGACACAAGAGCAGAGCAGCCTCTACAGGAGCTACATTCCTCAATCTGCCGCTTTACCAAGCGGACCTACTCTACTCACTAGCGGATCACAGTGTGAGGCTGTATGTGTATTCGGGCTGAACATCACCGTATGTGATGCACACAGGTTAGGCCCATAGGTAACCTGTGATGGAACATACAGTTGTTTCCATTCATTGCATTACTGTCTCTGCCGGTGGATTACTTAGTTACTACTGTTTGTTAAAACCTAAGTCAACATTTACTGCACGTGTTATGATTTGAGTCCCTTCACAGCGACAGGTGCTCTACACAGTGTCACATATCTGATATTCCGTGAGTTTTTGCCTTAATTCCCGACATCCAGGACAGTTACCAGCTGCTGTAAGTGTTTTGCCGAGGGACTTGAAATGGATAAAGCCTGTTTTAGTTGGTGCAATGTCTGTAAGCCTGGATTAGCCTGATCCGCATTTACGGATTATAACGGTGGAAACCCTGCCATTAATTGGAGACAGAAGCATCAACGATTATCCAAACTATACTATACATGTTAACAGGCACACAGGGAACTTTTGACTTTGTGCTTACAGCTAGGTGAGTCTTACTTCGTGTCATATTCTTACCTTACCTTCGTCTTTTTCGCCACATGTATGTCCTATTGGGGCAGTAATGCAGTTGTGCTGAATAGATGAGAAAATAGATGTAGAAATCAGGACATGGATGGCATACAGTCAATGACCATGTGGATACTTTCACATTTGACAGACACACGTAGTATATTGAATAACGCAACCCATCTCAGCCATGAGCTATACATGTGCCAGTCTACAAAACCTCTTAGGAAACCATGTCAACAACATCAGATGAATGGCTGATGATTCCTGCAGATATAAGTGTATCTAGGTCAGTGTATATATTGGTCAGCCCACACGTCTGGCGACAGAGCTGGAAGGTTTGCTCCCGCCGATATATGTGTCCCCAAACAGGGCCCATTTACTCATTACTTTCCCGGACACATAGATTGTAGCCGGTGACAGAGTAAGCACAGGGTAAGTCCGAGCAAGGTTTATTTCTAAACCAGCCCCTATTTTTGTCTATTATTCTCCGGGCGCACCAGAACCTGAGGTTTTGCGGTTGGCGGAATCGTAGCCAATGACTGTCCTGCTGCATGGGGAAGGCTGAATTATCTCCCATATACATGAGCCTGGCAACTGCCTCTTTCAATTCAGCAGCTTTCATCGTTAGAGCAAGCACGGCACACGACCATGTAAAAGCGAGCTCATGCTTTCTATACTTTACACAAGGTGTATATCATACCGAATGATTGTGGCTGGAGACATTATAGGCAGCAGGCATGATTGTACGATGGTAGTGGACCCGAGGTTCGCTAACCAAGAGTTCGCAGACTATGGTGTAGTTGTCCGTCCTTTCGTGCAGCATCCCCATGCAGCTGCTGATCGTATCGTGCAGTCTGCAGGCGATGTCATCTTAAGAGGAGGAAACAAGCTACCAGTGCTTGTTCAGGGAATTCTAGTCCTCCATAGGTTATAGCGGCCGACAAGTAAGATCAATGGCATGATAATGATGAAGCTGGATGTTCACCGAAACGTAAAAGAAAACAACTTATCAGAAACTAGGTGGAAAAGTGTTTGGCAACATATTCGAGAAGGATGCTTTGACATCCCGAGTATAATGGATTTTAGGTATGGTGAATCTGCATCTTGCAAAACAATTTGTATATTGAATTTTAGTATCACGCGTTAAAGGAAATGAATGGCACATGCATGCATCTATAAAGGGAATCTATAACTGTACATGTAAGATGAGTTAGGAGGCCCCAGTTCCATTGCCCGAAATTAAATGTACGATATAGCGCCGTATTCCCAAACGGGCTTCACAATGGTGAATGTAATCTCAGATGATGATCAGGATCGGTTAATAGGTTCCTTTGATCGTCTCCTGTGAAGCTCATGGTCTGCTGGACTAGCGGCCCCCTGGTGGACAGTAAATCATCATCTGACATCTCCCGCCAGGGGCGCAGTCTAGGGCTGACTGACCACTGGATACTCACTATAACGCGGGTCAAAGGTCAACGTGGCTCAAATAACTGTTATCTGTGTCTTAAGGTATTGAGCTAGGTCAAATCGATCGACAACATCTCATATGACATATGAATGATCATTTAGTTTCTTCATTAATTAGTAGTGGATGCACGTCTGGAGGCACTAAGAAGGCTGTGGCACACAGCTGGAAGACGTCACTAATTTAGTTATCAGCTGCATGCTTTACTTCAGGCGAAACCAATTAGACCCGTCAGCCCCTTAAACAGGAACGTGCGTTGGATGGATTTGTGGTAAATTAGTGATTCTGCCGTCTCTAACTGCGAGGTTTAACTCGGCTTTAATGACCAGCACGTGTCCCGATTCTAAATGTAATCACCAAATCATTATAGGAAGCATCGGACACAGGGCGGCTGTTTGCCGGGTTGTGCACACAACTCGGTCATGCGGTTAAACCGCTGCCTTTAATGAGAAACTTATCTCTCTCTCTCTCTCTCTCTATTCGTTAAACTTGGTTTCACCAGATCTCATCAATAACGGCCGTATTTCCTCATTAAAGTTCAACCCCCAAAGGAAGACAAATAGCCATGAAAACAAATCAGCATTCGCCTGATTCCTTTTAAGTTGCAGCCAGAACCCATCTTAAATCCACGTACAAGCGATTCATTTATTGCTAACACGTTCTACATAGTAACGACAGTAATTAAACTTTCTTGGTTGATAGCTCTAATCAACGAGTGATGACTAATAAATTGTTTTATGTAATGCTGAACATGGTATTTCAATGCCTGACTGAAATCAGCCGAAACTGCTTCAGAATTCAGTTGCAGTCTTCAGTCCCATTCAAACCGGTTATCCTTTTAAACTACCTGGTAGTTGTTTGTTCAGTTCTAGGAAAATCATTTTTGACATTTAAATCATTCACTTTGTCATGCGCTTGAAATGACATATTCAAATAGCAAAGGTTGGTAAATCTTGATCGTGCTCGGTAGCCAGCATGAGAATGGTTTATCCAAGTTACAGTAGTGCTCTCCTAGCTGGAACTACGATTTTATTGGTAATGCAATGGAAACGAGGCAGTACGTCGGTAATCAATATATAAATAGCCATGGCTCCTGCCAAGTTGTGATTATTATTCTGCACTTGTGAACCAAATGTCGTCTGTTGTAATTTCAATATTGATATCAAGGTTCAACATCCGTATTTACAAGATCAATATCTTATGATATATGTAAGTAGCGTTCACTACATGATGTGATGTCACCCTCGTTATTACTGGAGAAGATTGAAGACATTATACATGTCAACGAAAGTATTAAATTATTCTCAAACTGGGATGTTTAGCTTTTATATTACATTGTCATGGTGCGATCAATGCTAATATGTACGATGTGTCTGGTAACAGTCTGTAGCCTACATGAGCAGACAATTTGCTAAATCATTAGCCTAAGGGTAATTTTGAATTTTTTTATACATTTTCCTGGTTCTTTCTATTGTTAAACTAAATTAAAAGCCTGATGATAACAGAACATTCACGACTAGAATTTGATAAAGCGATAGTTGTGAATCAGGAGGTGACATGTCAAATGAGTTTTTCACTTTTGCTTTAAGTGAGGTTTCTGTCCTCACTCACAGAGCTCACCTTAGGACACCAAACTTTGAGGGACTTCTATTACGACGCCAGAATATTATCAACGGCCACCTACCAGCAGTACGGGCGGAGTGCATCTCAGTGCACCAGAGCTACGACCTAACATATCTGTTCTGAGAAAACGGAGATAATTTTGCACTAAGTTGCTAATTGCTTGCACCATCACGCGAACATGCCGTCACCTCCTGACCCAGGTCAGTGCTGGTTCCAAGCTTTCCAATCTGTCACAGGGATGCTGACAGAGACACGTGAGCAGATGACGCCCAGGGTAATGTTGAAGCTAGACGTCCCTGTGTAGAGATGGAGATCTTAAGGTCCTGGGACTCCCATGTTCTACTTAATCAGCCGGCAATGACGTCACAAAATGGTGAGCGTTGTGTTGGACACAAATGTCAGTCGGATGTTAGTTATTGTTTAAAAACAAAAATGAAAAATAAGGGGCCGTAATATGATTGCAAGACATGCGGAAATATACATGGACAGGAAATATAAATCTGTATCATTCATGCATTGCCTCTCAGCTGCATGTCGGTGCACTACAACTGTTGTGCTGTAAACACTTTCCTGATGTCTTCCAGGTCTCTCTAACCTTTACCCACTCACAGGTGCCGGTGACGTATGATAAACGCACGTGTCCTGTGCACGAAAACACACATGTCTCTACAACCTTTAATGCTGGTTTTTCTTAGCGCCATGTCCTTGAAATTACAATAGGAGGTCATGCGTCGGCCATATTTATCACATTTTTCAGCACATAAGCAACGTAATCAGCCGAAAATGTGCAATGAAAGCGATGGGATAGGATAATTCCCACTTTATATGATTGCCTCCTGTCATCACAATCTAATAAATAAACCTTGCCTCTAACTAAGGGGTTCACATTGCTGAAACACTATTTTGACACCCTTGCTCGTGACTTCGTATGCAAGGCATTCATCGGCGATTGTCCGTCGTGCATCTAGGGCCGTTTGGCATCAATTTCTTGTCGCACCCACTCCCTTAGGTCTTTAGTATTGGCTCGGGCCCCGGGCTCGGGCAGGTCTGGCTGGTCGCCCTGACCATGTATAACAAGGTGCTGTGGGCGACCCAGCACTCCGGCCTCGCTGTCAGACACGGCGAACCTTTCAGACCAGGAATTAATTTATCTGACGTTTGGCTTCGTGCTAACCAACAATCAACAAAGGCTCTGATGTCGTCCTACTCACGACAGACCCGTTTATGGGTTTTCTCATTTGTCCACGAGGTCATAAACTTGTTGGCATTGGTTCTTGAACGAATGTGTAAGCTTCAGGGGCAAAACAAAGCATACGGTGTTGTCCGGGGTGACAAGTTTTAGTCTCTGCTGATGAGATGATACTCGGCGCTGGTCTGGACAGACATGTGAAGGCAAACCGAAGTCAACTTTAAGAGGGCCGGGTTACCGGCAGCTTAATCAATACAGACTTACGACACAAAGTCATATACATGTGTCAAAGAGTTTTAATAATGCAGATCTACTGCGCCTTAAGGGAACTTAACAACAGCATAATATTAAGATACTTGTATCCAATAAACACATTCCTTTGATCTTCTGCTGTAAAGCTCTGTTTGCTGGACAGTAAATCACTATCGAACATAGCACGCCCGGAGCATAGCTGCATGACGAGAAGTCTAGTATCGATGTCCTTGGTTCATTAAAGTCTGATCATTTAAGAACATCCACCGCTAGAATATAATCAAGGTAACCTACAAATCTGCATGGGAGTTCAAGCAAGAGAACTGTGGTTGATGTTAGGATGAGTGTAAATTGCAGCTATAGTTCTGTGGCTATGATGGGAGTTAAGAAGCCCAAAAATTACAAAAAGTTGCCACATACCGGCAGTACCAGTGGGTTTCATTTCAGTGCACCAAAGCTACATCTTCATCTGTAAACTGGAGATAATTCTTGCACTCAGTTACTAATTGGAGGCCTAATCACGCACACTTGTCCTCCCCATCTGACCCAGGTCGGTGGGGTCTACAAGAGATCCCATCTGTCACAGGGACGCTGACAGAGACGTGTGGTCAGATGACCTCCGAGAGCACCTTGAAGCACGAGACGCACGTGTAAAGGTGGAGACCTTAAAGTCCTTCGACTTCCGTGTTATACATAATCAGTCGCTAATGAGGTCAGAGAAACAAATGCCTTGTATGTAAATACTCGAAATGTGTGTGGGCTAGGTTTTGATAAATCACGCACCTGCCGCCCTGATAGTCTACTGCCAACTATGATTGTCCTCTGGTAGGCGTTTTGTGGAACACAAATGCCATCGCTTGTCGGCTCTTGTTAAAAAGCGCGAAAATAAGCACCTGAACGTGAGGAATGTGCGGATTTTACATAGCAACCTTTGCGTCATATGTGGAAAGAGGCAGATCGTAATAAAACCTGGAGTTAGCATAATTGTGCTCTCAAGCTATACCTCCCCATCTCTTTCACAATTACCGCGAGGCACCGGGCGACTGAATGAATTAAATCAGTGGCACTCAACAATATGACAAAACCATGCTGAATATAACACCGTCATGCACATTAACGCATTGCCTCCCTGATGTCCCCCAGGTTTCTCAAACCTTTACCCCCCTACGGGCTGTATACTATAACACATATGTCTCTAAACTTTCAATGCTGGTTTTACTTGACGCCCTGTACTTGAGATGATATTAGAAGGTCACTCGTGGGCCATGTTTATCACATTTCTCGGCACATAAGCAGCGTAATCATCCGACAATATTCCATGAAAGATGGAATAGGTGAATTGCCACTTAACATGATTGCCTCCTGTCATCATAATGTAATAAATAAGCCTGGCCTCTGACTGAAGCGTCCACATTTCCGAAACCGTGTCTGGACACCCTTGCTCGGGAACTGTATGCGAGACAATTATGGGCGATTGTCCCCCGTGTACTCCGGGCCATTTGTCACCAATCCCTTGCCCCGTCGACTCGTGGGTCATTTATCATCGGCTCCGACAGGTCTGGCAGGCCGCGCTGACCATGTATAACATGGAGCTGCAGGCGGCCTAGTCTTGGCCTCTTTATTAGACATGGCTAACCTTTATGTTAAACAACAATCAGCAGACCTTCTGGTATCGTCAAACTCCGACAGACCCGTTCATGGCTTCTCTAATTTGTCCACGAGATCATAAAGACACTGATATGGTTTCATTAACGGAATGATAAGCTTGATGGCAGCTATAATAAATGATTTTGTCCAGATGACAACTTCCAGTCGCTGTGGGATTCTCTACTTATTTTATGCTACTGGGATAAATAACGGCGCTGGTCGGGACGGACATGCAAGTCCACAATACATATGTCAAAGGGTTATCATAGATACAGCTGTACTGCGCCTAATGGGAGCTTGGCCCCTACTTAATGTAGAATAATATGACCCTCATTCCCAGGGCAAGCCTTTCTAAACCTCAAAACAGAATGATTATACATATTTGGACCACTTATAAATACAGACTAAACGCAAAACCTAATTCATTAAAATCAATAGCTAATGACAATTCAATAGAGGACTACATGATCTAACTCAGACATTCATCGATAACTATTCCAGACAAACTGTTGGAGGAAGTGTTCCAGTACGAGGTTATTAACCTCATACGGTGGCTCTAAGTATTTTATATAATCAAGGGACTCAAAATGCGCCAGCGTCATTGTTGCAGAAATTTGTAAATAAGCATATCTAGAGCTTCCAGATGCTTGATTTCACTGTTCCACATTGATACACCGAAGTAACCTTTGCCCATTTAAGATCCTGTGGGTCCTTCACACTCAGTGCTGAAACAAAGAATAACAGTTTGAGCGATGAGCTGATGAGCAAGATCTAGGTCAGGGGATTTGTATACACCCATGTTCTAACCGAAATCTAATTAGATAGACTGGCCATATAGATCCGTACCCAGCTGTTGACCTCTTATTCTGCAATCAATTGTAATTTTTATGCTCGCTATCAGGTATAGATTCAAATGGGTTCCGGTCTGATCACAGTCATAGCTTAATCAGGCCAATGTCAAGAGAGATGGATCTATGTAATATATATTACACGAAACCTTAAAGTAGATATGGTGGGTTACTTACTTAACACGTTGAACTTGGTTTACATATGCAATTAATTGCAGTCATATCAGGTGACACCGTGTGGAAACATTTGCCAAGCGATGATTACACCATCTAATTGATATGAATAAGTCATACAGAGAAGACTGCAGGAAAGCTACCGCCGTAGTAATTAGCGCTCAGTGAATCATCAAGGTTTGATTTTCGTGGACGAGTCGTGCTGAACTCTGAGTCATTACTCTCTATCCTCCGATTACATGAAACAGCGCGTGGTTCTTTATGAGGCGTTGTAGATTGCCGTAAAACATCATCTGACGTGAATACGTCTGGCAGATGTCATCACGTGCAAGGACAAAGCGAAACGTGTACAGGCGCTGACGTAAAATGATGTTAAAAACAGCAGAAAGCTAGAATTGCTGACATTTCGTTATTTGAACAATTACTGTATTAAAGTCAAAATGTTTGTTTGTTTATTTACGATGATTCTTGAACAACTGTTTTTTGAAATTTTTAGGATGCACAATATACTACGTGTTGTTAGAATTAACGAATATTTTATCAACACTTCCTCTCAATCATTTATACATCAAATATATTCAAGTTATATGGATATAAGAAACGCGTGAAATGTTAATTATTCAATCTGGAAATGTGCAATACTGCAGCAAAACCCTAACGGTACACATTTTAGCCACTTCTGTATTTGATTTACATAATTGAAATAATCGTTCTTTTGTTTTTTGCAAATACGTCGAACAAACTGCAGTTAAAAAAACGACCACCGCCAACCTCATTGTTAGCGAGTGCGGACTCATTGGCCCCGGGCTCTTCTCTCTGGTCACGTGTTGCTGTTATAGTCTAAAAGCGTGTTAGTTAGGATGTCGTCGATTGTTCGAACTCCATTGAGGAGCTCTGGAATATGGTCCAGTTTAGATCATCTAGACAAACCCGTGTTAGCAAAGGCTAGAAGATTGAGGGTTTTGTTGCTCATCTTTTTTTAATAAATCGTCTGGGGAAATCATACTCTAAAAATGAAATTATAAATGAAACGATCACAATGGAATATGGCTAGTTTGTCTTTTCGTATTGAATTGACAAATTACTGGCTATCTGCATATGACTCAGATGTTGTTTCATATAGTGAAATCACCCGTTCCAATGATTGTCCTGCGGCAAACAGGCACATCATGTGTGTGCTTGTTTGACAATGGATATACCCGGGCATATTATGTTAAAACTGAAATAGAAAGAAATAACATTACAAATGTATCCTTGGCATGTATGACAAAACTTACAAAACTCATCATGCATGATGAGTTTTGTAAGTCTTAATTAATCGAAAAACGGGAAATAAAAAAGCTTGTAGATTTAACATAACTGCTACAACCACGTTGATATAATAATTGGACCGAATGTTATCATACATGCCAAGGATACATTTGTAATGTTATTTCTTTCTATTTCAGTTTCAATATGCGAGTAAACTAACCCTAGGAGGACTTATGAAATAATCAATAGCATAGCTAAGTGACTGTGAGCTGTTGCAATACCAAGTTTTAACTATAGAATATATCTACATTCAGCATTACCTTTGAGCTTAGATATAACCTAAGCATTGCATTTACTGGATTAAAACCGACCGTTCCCAGTCCAGTGTTTGGTGATGGAACACTTCAACCTATCGGACTGAGATTAACTTACTTATTCACGTGACCCATTTCCAGAACAGAACGCAGGAGATTGGTGAGTAATATACCCCAGTGTCGTTTATTACGCCGTTCATACATTCGGCAATGACCGATGCAGCTTCCCAGTCTTTAACAAGATATGTATATCACAATTGTGTTTCCTACATATGTCCTCAGGCTGTTTACACAGCAGCCCATGAAGACGACATATGTTTTACTATAAATATAATTCCGGATTGAGCTTACATGGCTCCCTTGATGAAAACAGTTTGAGGATCAACCTTCATTCTGCATGTTGTCACCATTGTACGTTCCCTGGATACGTGAAGCAAACGTCGCTCAAAGATGAAGAAATTTAGATCTGTTATACTTTCCGAGAAAAACAGAGTATCCTCCTTTTCAAATTCAAATTATTTGTACCTACTTTCGATAATTGATCATCATCAGAGTTAAAACATGAGTAGAGCCGTTTTGTTCTCAGTTTAATGCTGACTGAAGTGCATTAAATTGGGATGACTTAATGCTGAAAAGCAAATTGCAGAACATGAACAGGTAGTATAATGCACATTCATCAGACTGCATGATGTATGCATGTTTCCCTCATGCCGTACTACCGCAAATGTTTTTGATGATGTGCACGGTGAAGGCCTGCATCCAAACTGTCTTCTAAAAGCCTCCAAACCTCAAACGCCAACATTATTGTCTCAATTACACGTACTACATCACTCGGAATCAATTATCCCTACTCTATCTTCAGCCGTGGTTCACTATGTGATAAAAAAGGTGAGGTAGTGGCTATTGATATTAACGCGAGATTCGTTTCGTTACATTCTGGCCTTTTCACATCTCGACATTTTTGAAATTCGAAGCAATAAACGTATATACGACGATTCACCTAAATACTTCGTTATTTAACACACTTTAACTGTCTCACTACTGTACATATGAAGTGATGAGTCCTAGTCTACTTCTCCAGTTTATGTGGTTCCTCCTTTTGAGTGGCCCGGCACCCACTTAAATCAAAACATCAATATAGATTAGTTGAGATCGTAAAAGCTAAGACAAGACATTGATTTGATTTGAAAAGATTCGAAAAGATTTATTACCATTAAAGAATTCCATGCATGCGATAACAAAGATGATGGTAATCGGTGGACGAGAGGGGCCGGAGCCATACGATCCCGTCCACCACATGGAGGTTGCTTAGTAGATATGCAATGGCGACCGGAAGTCGTTTATTAATGACCTTGGAGAAAGATGCCCCGGAGATAGACAGCCAACGCAGACCAGCGCGGTGCGTCTGCTGTCCTGTCAGACGGGAGAAACAGGCAGCTGGTGTCAAGACAAAGACATCAGTCTGTCACTGATAAACTCGGCCAGGCGGTGTCTGGAATTTAGGTTTACCACCTTGGAGACAGATGTCAGAAGGTTTGTGACAGAACCATTTCTTTGACTATGTTTCTGTGTCACGTCACAAGGACAAACTGTCCGGTTTCCGTCAGAAAAAGACACCAGGCTATTCAGGGGTTTCCTAATGGCATAAATACTCCGTATATCTATTCAGCTTTTAACTGAATTAACCTGTCGATTGCCGTTCCGTCTAAAGCTTTTAAATTGCGTGATTAAAACTTGCACCCTCGGCCGGTCAGTAAAGCACTGGAAATACACGCTATTGTTGTGCTGATTATTCTCTTGTAATTAAGCACTAATTGGGTCTGGAGTTTATTCCGAACCGACAAAGGGCCCAGGTCTACTGGCCAGCTACCACTTAATCCATAGCATAATTGGAGCCTAAGCGGTAATTATTCGTCCGGCTTCGGTAAATGCACCTGCGTCAAACTAAAGCTGGCCCAATTAACCCAGCATATTGTCCACATGAGACCTTTGTCTGTCTGCGTAAGACTAATGTCCTAGAGTTTAAGAGACTTAGGATGGGTGTATGTGTGCTGTGCGGGGTCCAGTTTGAGCATACGACCAGGTCACTTTCCACCGCGGGAATACATTATCAGATTATAAGCTACTGGAGAGTATATAGCTAACCATGCCAATTGTCAGCAATCGAATATAGGCACGAATGCCCCCATTCTTCCAACTTTATATACGTTATCACATCTGATAATGCAATTATCATATGACCTCTCAAATACAAGTATTAGTAATGATAAAGGGCAATAATCAAGTTCATCTTAAATCGTCTGATACTCTGTCTGAATTCAGAACATCTACCTGAATGCGTACTAAGAGAATATTATGTGAATACATCCTGTACATAAGTGGGAATTTCGTTTGCTCATAATGACACTTTTTCACTTCCTCAGAAGTCTGGGTCTAAAACTGTGGGCGTTTAAGTATGCTGTTATATTGCTACATTATTTCAGTTTTATAGCCCAATACCTCACATGAAATATGCTATTCCGCATTTGTGAAATATGCTATTCCGAACATGAAGTTTTTGTCTCACAGCAAGTGCGAGCATCAGAGCAATAGCGGCAATATAAAATCGATGGGAAATTCACAATGCATCTTGCATAGTGCATTATTCAGCACATTACGGTTGTCTGTACCACTGCTTCCGCTTGAAGAGATTCCAACCATGCAATTCTCACTCCACCCATCGAATAAGGAAATGATGGACCGACCATGAAATAGCGCCTCCTTATGAAGCTTTACCCGACTTATAGATCATAGCCGGTGTTTTGAGTTTGTTAAGTTTACAGACATAATGGGCGGATGTTAAGATATGAGAACGTATAACACACCGGTGAACATTACTGACGGCGTGAAATTTCCTCATGGCGCACTGCCTCCTCCGCAGCAGCCTCTTCCCTTGCCATCTGAAGAATGCTTAATATTTAGAAAATAAAACAAGCCTCTGTTTATCGGCGGGGTGCAGCAGGAGCAGCAAGACAACACGGAATTCATAATGCGTTGTTGAACCTTCATACTGTTATATAGTGAAAACAAATTCAACGGAGAAATATATGAAGACTTGCGAAATGAAAATATACCAAAATAGCCCAGTTAAGCTTCTTATCTAATTCGACAGTACCCGGGAGCTATATGATGATTCATCATGCTGAGTAAACCAATCGAAATGTTTTGTGTTACTCGAATCGCATTCTAATTTAACCTAATAAGAGAGCAATTAGTAGAAATGTGCCGCTTCAAAGATAAATCCCCAAATACATATAAAAAGCGAAATGAAAGGTGGCACTTGGAAGGAGAAGCCGTGCCACCGCTGTTTATCACCTGACCGTGTGAAGGTCCCTTCTGTCACCTTCAGCTGCACCGCAGAGGCTCCTAGAACGGGGATTAAGAAAGGCCAGGCGCGAAATAATCAATCCCTAGTCAAGCGAATTTAATTCTACTATATATTTTGGTAGAGACACTTTGTAAATGTCTTCTGTGAGCTTGACCATTGCTTGTCTGTCAACGGGCTATAACACGTTCTCTTGCTTAAATCACACGGAATCACCTGAACCTAACCTTTATTACAGTCTTATTGTACAGCAACCAAGTAGTGCGTTGTCCTGAGGGGATTGTTTACAACCCTCAACCACAAGCGTCTTGAAGCAATTGAGTCCTGCACTGCGAATGCCCCTTACCTTGCAGCCATCGCACATTTTGTTTTATTTTTTCATTCGATCGTTTAAACGGCAAGGAACATTATTCTTTGAGAAGAGTGATGTGCTGGTTTAATCGCGATTATTTGTCTGCTTAAAGCAATTAAAGGCCCGGGCATGCGATTATGAGGTCGTGTTGGCAATGAATACAGACGGTTTCAAGGTGTCTCTTAATTAAGGTAATGTTGCAATCAAGGTCAATAATTTTTTCTCTTATTTGATAAGATTGTCCTACGGTGTAGAGCTGGATTTTGTATTTCGTTTTCATTGTTTGCCCCTTGTCCTGTTCTGCATCGCCTCCCATGCATGGTTCCATCCATATACGATGAATCGTGATTAGTATGGACAGCACGTCTCTCTTTAACAGAACACGGCTTCATGCACATAAAAAACTATCCCACTATGCATTATTTACCACAGTGCGCCCAGAAGTGCTGGGCTTCCGGCTATCCCGCCTCAACCAAACTGTGGAGAGCCACACAGTTCTCGCTTAAAGTATTAAAACCTACTAATTGAGATGATGTGAGCAGGGTACCCTCGGGAGTCGCACAATATCCTGACCCAACATAGCATCGACCTTATAGATTAACTGATCGACTATAGATAAACTGAGCCACCCTAGCCCAGTTCCATTCCATCACAACAAATATAACATTCACTTGTCAGTTGATTGATTGTTTCACATAGATCAATAGTTTGTTTTCATTCTACGCGAACCCTTAAATTCCCATCCCTTCCGAGTATCCATAATCTCTAACATCAAGGACACTCGCTACTGACGGTGACTGATACAATTGTAGACTTATGTTCATTATTTCTGTTAGACGTGCTGATCACTGAATGTGTATATGAAGATTTCCAACACCATCGAGCGTTCCTCCAAATATAAAATTCGTGAGGGCACAATCCATATACTTGAAGTCAGCTGCAATTCCATTTATTATCCCTGTTCCCATTGCTGTTAGGTCAGATTTAATATTTGATACGGCCAGGACAGAATCGAATCATTCCCATCAAATGACATAAAAGAGACAAACAGGTCAGGCCCTAGAGCTCTATATCCCTCCTGAGGAATCAGACCGACTTGATATGTGGCCCCTACTTGCCAGATGTGGTGATTAGCGGTGGCTAGCCGGGCCATATGGTTGAACTTCCAGGATCACAAGATTACAAGAGCGCCCTCCTGACCTATAATATTAATCTTGTATTAATGATACATGGCTGGTGGTCATCATAAGTAGTGGGTCACAATATTTGTATCGGTTTAAGATCCCCATTAGGCAATTCAATATGTTTAAACCAAGGGGTTCATAATTGTCATAATAAATACAGTATCCTTCAATAAGGACGCATTGATTGGTAAACACCTCCTTCTATTTAGACGATATTAGGCTATTTTCATAAAATAATGTTTCTATAATATTGATAGAGGTCCAGGAGCCATTGCCACATATAAGTGAATTTATGCATTCAATATGCAGCATCCTGTTTAGCTGCCTCAAATGATTTGTACAAGGGCCTTAACGATGGCACAAGTTCGTTTAACAATCCCCCCCTTATATGGAGGTACATAACATATATTCAGCATTGCTGTAGATGAAAAGGCCATGAATTCTTGGTGTTATTCCCGTAATTATTTAGTTTCCCATTGATTTAACGCGCAAAGGGCAATTGTTTACAAAATATATACGAAATAAGCCGGACGTATACCAATCAATATTCTAGATAGAAACGCATTTGATGCGAGCTCAGAAGGGAGGCATGTGGATATACAAAGAAAAGAGGGTGAGCAATGAATCGGGAATTACTCAGTATCTACCCTGTCCATACTGTCGATCTGTGTGTTCCAGTGGCAGCATCTGTGCCAGAGTGATGTGAGAAAGGATGGATATGTCCTCCGTTTGACATAGGTTAAGGGGATCGAATGCATACAATGATTATGCGCTATAGCGTCTGTCCTTAACTGTATTGCTCAATAAGACAAAGGTCAACCACGTTGATCTTATGTAATCTGTCTGGTTCAGCTTTACCCTAGACAAATAGAAAGGGTCGAGTGTACTTGTAAATATTAATTACTGGCTTTGGCAGGTTGCAGGGAACGGATTCACTTTGACAAGGCGTCTTAGACTGATGTTCTTTATGTAATTAATCTTGACAACTGACAGTTCAAACTGGAGAGATGTAAAAGTAACATTAAAGTTGCTGACGTAAATCGTAAAGACTGAATGTAGAAGTAAGCATCCAAATTGCCGAACCTTAAAGCAGCTGTAACTAGCATATATCACTCTGCGGCAGAGTGTAACTTGATGCCTGTAGTAGAAATAGGAATTCGAATTCGGATTTGTGCATTTGTGGGAACCGATATATATAACTGCTAGATAAGTGAGCTCAACTATACAAGTAAAAAATATGCGACATGAATCAAATTAATTTGAGCTCCTTGAATATATATACTCTTGAGGTGAAACTGCTGTTAATATAGTTTCTTTGTTACCATAGGTACAGTTTATCCGATAACATTCGGCTAACCGGTGTTACATCCCTAGTTCTGAGTAATCAAAATCCCTGATAATCTAAAGTCCAGAATGATCTAATATCCCGGATAGTCGAAAACCAGATCTCAGCTTCCTTAGTAACGCAGAACAGTATCCCGCTCTCCCTCCCGTCGTTAGTTACAATCCCTACCCCAGCTCTCCTGACACCTTTGCTCCTGTGTGTTTTAAACTGTGGCCAGGATAAAGCCCTCGTCTGATGAATCATGGCCTCCTGATGGCAGAAGCTTCAGAATACGTTCGGTGCTCGTTCATTTTTTGATTTATTATCTAAAACATTTGGACAGTATCAGAGATATGGAGACAAGGACACTAGCTTCAGTGGACTCAACCCCTTTAACTAAATAGGTTATACAGTATTTAGATATATATAACGAGTGATTCAAAAAAGAAGATACTGATCGCATGATCAGGGGTAAATTGAATTACTGGATGGGATATATTTAGATACACTATCCATTTGAGTATAATCATTATCGCTGCCCTTGCAGGTCAGATATTAATATCGAGCTAGTGCAGTTCACATGGCAAATTAAGGCTCAGGTTTCTCATCCTTCTTTGTTATAATACGATTGATCAATGTGCACGTCTGTATCCATAGGTCGAGATAACATTTTAACTACATCTGGTTCGCTATGATATGTGTGCTACTTTTATTGTGCCATTCAGCTGTCAGCTGTTAACAGATTGCGTTCGTAATTCTGACAAACATCGCACACCCCAGTATTCGTCAGCCCTTGCCGGTGTGATCGCTCACCGCGAATGTGAATATCGGCAGGTTGTTTTATAGTGGACGCGTGTAGAATGAAGGCGCCGCACTTGTGCCTGCTGATAGAGGTGGCTAAGTTAGACACTCGCTGTCAAACGCCGCATGTGCCACAAGCACCGATCCGCGAGCACTGAGTCTTCTCTGTCCCCGCCGACACAAGAGCAGCGCAGTCTCTACATGAGCCACATTCCTAATTCTGTCTCTGAACCAAGAGGACTTACTCAGATCACAATGAGAGACTGCATACTGCATAGAATCATCACATGGTGGGATGTACGCTGTTTAAGCCCATATGTTACGTCGAACATCAAGTTGTCTTTTATTCATTGAATTACTGTCTCTGCTGGCGAATGACTTAATAAGCACTTAAGACTAAAGTCAACATTAGTTGCACTTGTAAAGATTTGAGTCCCTTCACAGCGACTGCGCTCTACACAGTGTCACATATCTGATATCCCGTGTGTTTCTGACTTAATTCCCGACATCCCGGACAGTTACCAGCTGCTGTAGGTGTTTTGCCTGGGGACTTGAAATGGATAAAGCCTGCTTTAGTTGGTGCATTGTCTGTAAGCCAGGATTAGCCTGACCCCCGTTGACGGATTATAACGGTGGAGTTAACCAGCGTAGTCAGACACTGCTAAATATACGAGGCAGCCGCATCGAGAATAAGCCCCACTTAAGTGTAGGTATATAAACAGGCAGACAGGGACACTTGCCATTGAACTAACAGGTGAGTCTTATGTCATGTCAGTTCACAGTAGGAGTACCCAGAGTATCTTGTGAAATGGACACGCCATTAGTAGGGAGTTGGCTTAAGCGTTATGTGTCACCTATACTGATGTACGAGCGGTGTTATTGTACACCAGGGACCTTGTTGCAGCCTCTCTCCTTCAGCCCCTCTCTCTGCCTCTTCTGAATGCCCGTATCAGTACCCCACACACGTGCGATTTGCTGTATCCTGATAAGCCTCTTCATACCAGTAATTTGTCCGGATCAGCTTAGTTGGAGAGTGTTATGGATAGAAAAAGCAGCTATACGAATAAAATGCCTGCATGTGTAATTCTGCTGAAATCAGTGTTACCAGAATGCTACATGATTGATTTGGCTCACAGCTGTATGATTGTTGTGTTACAGGTATGTAATCGATTGGATGAATAGACGCTGGATTAGTGGCACGGATCAGTGTATATCAATGCGGCAGTGTTACTGCATTATATTCAATATATTTAGGGTCAGATTGTGACTGACAAGTACAAGTGATGTAAGTCAACACATAATATGTTATTGTAAACAATGAATGCAGTACTAAACTAATGTTTTTAGTTTTGCTTCGTTGTCCTGAGGCAAAGCTAACTGGTCTTGCTTGATTGCGTCCACCAATAAACAAGTTATGATGCACCTGGAGTTGGGAATACGTGGTCATACTGAGACACACAGTATGTTCATGAGTTCATAATGCATTATGCATACGATAGCCATTTGGTTTCCTAGACTATAAGGTGCCCATTCTTCTGTGTGTATCCCACTAAAGGGAAAGAGCCCTTGCTTTCTGGACCCCTCTGGGACTAGAAAATGTCTCACATAAAACAAACACTCGATAGCATCATCGGCCAGAAAATCAGTCTCTGAGGTACGCATATGATGAAGACAATCATTTGCATTATATGCTAGGGCCTGCATACTCTTTTATCTAAGGGGTTATTTCGTAGCATGTATACCAGCCAGTGATAACTGAACAAACGGGTAAAATGTTAAGGTGTGATGAATATCAGCTTTTACTTGATTTGGATGACTAAATATTACAGATTCAAATTTGTTTTGACCTATATGGAAGGTAGCCACTAAAGGCATATTGTTGCATCACTGAGCCGTCTTTAGATTACATATTGGAATTACATGAATTATTACAGAGTTATATAATGCTATCGGGTAATAGCGAAAATTGTGTTGAAAGCACCAATATTTGGCATTGCCCTTCACTTTGCAGTGCCACATTGTTGTGGAAGCTTGAAGTTCAACATATCAAGGCATATCTATTGTCCTGGCTACAAAACGTACATCAAAAAGGCAACTTTTATTATATGTTACACTGCATTGCACAATTTCACACGTCATTTCGCCCTATGCATTATGTCAATGTATGTCTAAAGTGTACAGTAGTACCATTTTGGTAATTAGATGGAGAGAGAAGGACATACATCGTACATTGCCAATGACCATCTGGATCTTTACACATTTGACAGTCATACGGGTCAACAACAACAAAAACTTGAGCTCTATAAGTGTCAGCCTACAAAACCTCTTAAGAAATCTTATCAACGACACAAGGTGAATGGCTGCTTCCTACGGACAAACCTTATCTAGGTCAGCCCAAGAGTCTGACAAAGCTGAAGAGGTTCGCTACCGTAGATATATGTTTTGCCGAACATGGTCCATTTACTTAGTCCAAGGGAGGTTTTTATCTAAACCAGCCCCTAGTTTTGTTTATTATTTTGCTGGCGATCCAATGCCTGGGGTATTTCGGTCGTTGGAACCATGGCCTCCCAATGACTGTCCTGCTGCAAAGGGATAGCTGAATTATTCCCTCATACATGAGCCTGGTTACTGCTGCTTTCACTTCAGAAGCCGTCCATCGTTCGAGCAAGCACGGTACATTGAGCCCGGCATTGATTGGCCGACCATGTGAAGGCGAGCTCATACTTTCTATACTTTACACATCATACCGAATGATTGTTTGTTGGAGACATCATATGATACAGGCACGAGGGTACGATGGGTGACCCGAGGTTCACTAACCCAGAGCTCCCAGTCTACAGTATCGTTGTCTGTCCTCTCGTGCACTATCCCCAAGCTGCTTCTGATCACATCGTGTCTGCAGGCGTTGTCTTGTGCAGAAAACAAGCTACCGCTACTTGTTCAGGGAACCTTTGGCCTCTATAGATCTGTTTGAGACGCGGACAAGAACTGTCGAAGGTATGACATGATGAATTTGGCTTCGGGTGTTCACCCAATATATCCAGCAACCCGTGTGGAGTGAATACGCCGCCTCTGAGGCTGGATATTTTCTTCCTGGTTACATGAGGTCGATTTGGTTTGTTGCATCAATTATTCGTTCACCAACTTTTAATATTAATATGTTTGCATATATTATATGTATCTTAGCTAGGATCAACTGATTACTTTATCTACCGTTGGACGCAAATATAATACTGCTATTTGCAAAAGATAGAATAAGACCACGAAGTTCCTACCGTTAAGCAAATCACCAGTGACAACTGAAATTCGGCACGCAAGGTCATTTTCATAAGTTACACAACACATTGAAATATTCTCACAGGGATTGCTATGTGCCCCCCTTCCCCACATCAGATGAAGCAGGTCGTATTGCTTGAGCCACCAGAGGTAATAGAATAATGCCTGGTGTATAACCGTATTGACGGAGAGGAGAGGACCACGTTGTAAACTGTGTGAAAAGAGGCCAAGGCTGCTGTTTATTAGCTGGAACTCGCCATGAATGATGATCAACTCCTAACTCCTGGTCAGGAAGCTTTGTGTAGATGATGTATTAATCCAGGGTGCTGGGTACATGATCTGGTAAGATGAAGCATTAGGGTTTACTGCCAGGTCAATCATCATCTGACATCTCCCGCCAGGAGCGCTGTCTACAGCTGACTGACCCCCGGATACTCACAGACGCCGGTAACTATAACGCGGGGCAAAGGTCAATGTGACTCAAATAACTGAAAAGTGTCTTCGAGGAATTGAGCATCTCCAAGCCAATGAACATCATCGCATCTTAAATTATAGATTTCTTCATTAGTTGGTGGAGTATTCAAGTCTGCAGGCACTAGGGTGGCAAGATAAACTGATTTATCTCCGTCGATTGGTTGAACTTGATTTCACCACCAAATTAAATGAGGAAAATTAGCCATGAAATAAAATCATGATTTGCCCGAATTTTGGTGGCAGTCAGGAAAGTCGTTTTATTCATCATAGTTATCCTTCTTAAACCTCTGTTATTTAGTCTTTGGAATAAATCGGGCCCGGCACTCTCATGTGAATCGTTTATACTGTGTATCCTTAGATGTGTACTGTCCGGCAATTACGTAGGCATTGTTACCTGTGACTTGCTGGAATACTCACAGCCAAAACGCAAGTCTCTTGTTAAAACAAGGTTCATAACATATGCGGCTATGCTGAAATCTGATGCCTTTATTCTGTACCAACTTATCCTCATTAGTCATCGCCATGATGGCTTCTGTCACGGGAATTAAGATTGTAATTGAAACGAGGCACGACGGCGATCAATAAAGAATTTGTCAAGTTGTGATTTTTCTTCTGCACATGTGAGCCGACCGACGACTGTTTTGTTTTAATGTTCATATCATGAGGTTCAACAGCCGGAATCACAAGATGTGCATACAGCATACGTTACACTGTAAAGTCCCCATGATTGTTACTGTCTTCTTTCACCAACGAAGACATTTTACATCATGAACGAAGCATTTATATTTGCATCCGACTGCTAGTTCCAATATTAGCGATTGTTTTTTAAATTGTTGTATTTCGTTGGTTTCCCCCTTTCCTAACGTGAAACTCGTTTGTCATGTCATCTTTCATATTCTACTAAAAAAGAAACGGTCCTTAAGACCTCAATGATCAAGCGCCGTACGCGTGCGTGTGGAGGTGACAGCACACTTTGCTATAAGATGTTTGATCTCACACTGTGAGAGGGAACGGGTGAACTATGTCTGATTACTTCATCAGATGACATATTTAGCTTACTATTGCTGCGTCCGACGCGTTGATGAATGACTAGATGGTATCTTGCACAAGTCTGTAGACTACAAAAGCAGGCAACTTGCTGAATGTGCATTCTTAGTGTACCATGGATTCATGCTAGATCTCTACCTACTCAATAATTTACTAACAATCCTCCCTTAATCTTTCACGAGTCATCATTGCAATGATACGGGTAATGTAAGTTTTTCAAAACGTCGTTGCATCAATAACCAGCTTTCTTAATAAATCTCGGATAGTGAGACATGAAGAAACAACATCTAAATGAGAAACACGTGTTACACAGGGGCCAGGTTTCTGATACCACGCAATTCTACTTTAAATAGCGATACGATGCGAAGGCGAGTACCGATATTCATGGCTCATTGAAGTGAAGATCGTTCAAAAGTCTAATGATAACAGAAGATCTGCCACCAGAATATAATCATGATTAAATATACAGATCTGCATGGGAGGGAGTCTTTGTGAGTCCCGGCGGTACGGGCGGGGTACATTTCAGTGCACCAAAGTCACGACTCTTCATCTTTCTCCTCAGCAACAGGAGGTAAATCTAGCACTTAGTTGCTAATTGGTGGCCCCGTCACGCGAACATGCCGTCACCTTCGGACCCAAGTCAGTGCTGGTTACAAGCTTTCTCATCTGTCACAGGGACGCTGACAGAGACATGTGGGCAGATGACCTCCGAGGTCACCTTAAAGTAAGAAACACACGTGTAGAGGTGGAGACCTTAATGTCCTCGGCCTCCCGTGTTTTACCTAATCAGTCGCTAATGAGGTCAGAGAAACAAACCTATTGAGAGTAATGAATCATGCGCAACCATGAAGGAAGGTGTGGGCTTGTCTTTGCAAACTCATGTTTGTCCTTTCATAATTAGTTTCACCTGACTCGGAAAACAGTTGGTAGGCGTTGTGTGGGACGCAAATGTCAATCGGAAGTCGGTTTTTGTTTAAAAACGCTGGGACAATAATTGAAACTGACGCACGTGCGTTTTTACACTTCAAAATTAAGTCTCACGCTACGAAGTTCGCGTAGGAGTCTTCAGAAATAACTTCCTATCCTTTTCGCAAATACTGCATTGCAATATGAATTTATGAAATGAGAGGCCTTGAAACGATTGAAATCCATGCTGAAGACGAACGTAAAAGAAAATCCTATTACATCTATGCACAATGCCTCTTAGTGCATGTTGGTGCACTACAGCTGTTATGTTGTAAATACTTTCCTCATGTCCCTCAGGTCTCTCTAAACTTTACCTGTTCACAGGTGCTCGTGCTCGAGCACGTATATCAAACACACGTCTGTACACTGTCTACTAAAATACACATGACGTATATGCGTTTTTACAAGTCAACCTTTAAGTCACACGGAAAGCTCGCGTAGGTGTGTTATCAAATTAACTTCATAACTCACCGCGAGGCAATATGCGACTGATATTATTAAATGCGAGTTTCTCAACGTATTTGAAAAGGTTGTTGAAGATGTACATGAAAGAGAAGTCATTTATGCCTTGCCTCTCAGTGCAATTATATAGATGCACTACAGCTGTTATGTTGTAAACACTTCCCTGGTGTCCCCCAGGTCTCTCTAACCTTTACCCGCTCACAGATGCCGGTGACGTAAGATAAACGCACGTGTCCTGTCTACTAAAACACACATGTCTCTACAACTTTAATGCTGTTTTTTCTTAGCGCCTCGTCCTTGAGATGACAGAAGGTCACGCGTCAGCCATGTTTATCACATTTCTCAGCACATAAGCAACGTAATCAGCCGACAATGTGCGATGAAAGCGATGGAATAGGTGAATTACCACTTTATATGATTGCCTCCTGTCATCACAATCTAATAAATAAACCTGGCCTCTGACTGAAGCGTCCGCATCTCCTAAACCGTGTCTGGACACCCCTGCTCGCGAACTGTCTGCGAGACAATTATGGGTCATTGTCCCTCCTGTACCTCGGCCCATTTGTCACCAATTTCTTGTCTCGTCGACTCTCAGGTCATTTATCTTCTGCTCGGGCAGCTCTGGCAGGCCGAATTGACCATGTATAGCATGGAACTCCCGGCGGTCCAGCCCACGGTCCATGCTGTCGGACACGGCAAGCCTCTCAGCTCGGGGATTAGCTTGCCTGAAGTTTGGCTTCGTGTTAAACAAAAATCAGCAGAGCCTGTGACGCCCAACTCACGACAGGCCCGTTTTGGAGTTCTCTATTTTTCTCACGAGGTCTTAAAGCCGTTGATAAAGGTTCCTTAACCGAATTATAAGCTTGAGGACATGATATAATTAAATCGGCCTACGGAAACACCTCTATGGTGACAACTTCTTGCCTTTGTGGATTATCCACTGATGGGATAATAAACGGCGCTTGACTGGACGGACATGTCATGCGCTACCGAAATAACAATATAAGGGTCACATTAGCGGTTGCTTCGACATTGTCCAGACTGACGGCACACTACATATAGACACAAATAACGTATGACCCTCCCTTCCCGGGGTAAGTCTTTCTAAACGTTCGAACAGAATGAGTATATGGTCTATGCACTAATTGATGGCATAACGTACCATTCAAAAACAAATACATAAAAATCAATCTATAGATTAGCTATAGCTAATGGCAAACCAAATGTGGATTGCATGATCTATAACTCATACATTCATCGATCACTCTTTCAGACAAACTGTGAGAAGGTGTCCCGGTACGAGGCTATTAACCTCTTTTTGTTGAGCTTGATACTTGATATGATCAGGGGAGACGTAATACGCCAGCGTCAATGTCCCTCACTGTCTATCCGACCATCTCAAGAGCTTAGAGACGCATGATCTCTCACCAACTCACTTTGAGACAGTGAGGTAAACATTGCCACTGAGAGATCATGTGGGTTCTATATAGACTTGGTGCTGACACAAAGGATGACAGATTCAATGGTGCTGAAAGGTTAGATCTAGGTCACGGGATTTGTATATATACACCTGTTTAAAACTAGATCATAATGTGAACCTGACATCTAGGTTAATCGTTGACCATCCCATGCATGGTCGGTTCTTGACGTGCTGATCATGTTCAAAGTGGTCTCAGTCTAATCACAGTCGTATTCATACGTCATTATATGGCCTGCTCTGGCAAATATCAAGAGATTCCGATTGTAGCAATATATCTGGCTTAACCTTTGAACCAATATAGTGGTTCAATCATAACTTGCTTAACATTTGACCATGGTGAGCCAATGAAACTAATTACCGTCATATCAGGTAACAACTTGCAGAATTATTTGGCGAACGGCGACTATCCGATCTAATCGATACGAAGAAGTGAATTGGAGGAGAATACTGAAGAGCTCCCATCGTAGTAATTGATGCTTACTGAATCATCAAGGTTTGCTTGTCGTGCTCGAGTTTGTAATTAGCTTCTATCTCAGCTCTGAGTCCTTGCTCTCGATCCTCTTCTCGAAGCGTTCCGTGATTGCGTGAAACAGCACGCGACGAGCGTTTGTAGATTGGCGTAGACTATCAAATGACAGGTGTCATCACGTGCAAGGACAAAGCCATATTTTTAACAAGCAGCAATTAGGAAGATAATCACCATCAACCTTTTTTTTTCTCATCACCTCACTATTGATGAGACAATGATGTGCCATACTATAGAGATAAAAAATCCATGGTTGATCAGATGTTACGTGATAAGAAAACAGCACACTCATTTACCCCATCCTCATTAGCACACAAACAGAGTACGAAAGCTTATGGACCCCGGGCTC
This sequence comes from Armandia brevis, assembly GCA_035585475.1. Classification (NCBI taxonomy): domain Eukaryota; kingdom Metazoa; phylum Annelida; class Polychaeta; family Opheliidae; genus Armandia; species Armandia brevis. The sequence continues at coordinate 36,629 of JAXGGS010313283.1, forward strand.
GTCTCCCTTCTCGGGCGTTGCTGTTATAGTCTAACTGCTTCTAAATTAGGATGCCGACGATACTTTGAACCCCATTTAGGGGCGTTGGAATTTGGTTGGGTTTGAATCATCTAGATAAACCCGTGTTATCAAAGGGTAGTTGATTAACTCAAGGGTGTCGTTGTTCATCATGCATTTATGAAGCGTTTGCATGGAAAACTCACTCTAAAAAATTGAAATGACATTAAAGAATACAAATTATAACTGTCTTTACTTAATGTAAGTGTTACAGCAACGCAAATGTAATGTTTAGACGGAATATAATCATGCATGCACCCGGCATACAAAAGTTATTTCTTTCTTTTCCAGCTCCAATATACGAGTAGTTAGGAGGCCTTATAGAATACACAATTGCATAGGTAAGTGATCATGAGCTCCTGCATCACCAAGTTCTGCCTCATTATAACACTACAACTTGTCGGATTAAGCTCGTCTTACTTATTCACCTGACGGGAATCGAGGACTTAACACGCGCATGAAATTAGTGCATGAGTATGGCCACCCATGTGTCTGAAATGAAGTCACTTATACATTTTGTCTTGCCCAATGCAGTTTTATCTCGGTCCTTGACGAGAAATATATATCACAGTTGTGTTTCCTGAATATGTCCTGTACGTGTATACACAGCAGCAAATGAAGACATATGTTTTACTATAAACATACCTCCCCTCCCTGACTAGAGCGTACATGGCTACCTTAATGAAAACAGTTTGATATATGAGAGCAGCTTACCGCGCCTGATTATCTTTGATATGATGGATAGTTTAATCCAGAAAATCATAATACTCTATTCTGCTCGTTTGTCGTCATTCCACGTTCCCTGTAAACTTATTATACAGGTTAATTCAACTTCCTTTTCAAATTCAAAGTTTAAGAGTGACTGAACGCATCAGATTGGGATAACTGGAAGCTGTAAATAAAATTACAGTATTTTTTCAGATCCTGCTCATGTTGCATAGCTCAGTCCTCCGAGTACGTGCTCTGTGCATTCTTTGGTGCCGCGATAATATTACTGTTATTGATGATGTGCACGATGGGGGCCTGCGTCCGATGTTTGTCTCCTAATAGGGGTAATACATGCAAACTTCAAACACCTGCATTCATGTATCAATTAAACTGCTCAACTCGGTATCAATCATGTCTTTCAAGTTCACGATCTTCAGCCATTTCCCATGTTTTGATGAATCATAAGGATAATAGAAGCGCGTGATTCATCTCTATACATCCTGGCTTTTTCACATCCGGGCATCGAATCATCTCGTCATCCGGAACATACATCATCGACAATAAATGGCATGCCCTAATTTAAAAAGATATGATGGGGCAGGTTCAGGACGAACCATTTTAGGACATATTTGCACTATATCTTGGTTTCACACAATCTAAAAATGTTTGTGGCCCCGTAGTTATTAGCTACCTTGGATAGAGACGATATGAATTCCCACTTCGAAAACTCTTGCCCACTTCTCCAGGTCAGGTGGACATCTATGTGTTCCCGGCTGTCATTTAAGACTGTTATGGATGTGTCCTACTAAATCCCGACAATAATATTAGATTGGTCGAGATCATGATTCTTGAAATAGACCCAATTGGCAACCGGAAGTAGATTATAAACGGCCTTGGAGAAAGATGCCGGGGGTAGATAGATAAAACAGACTAGTTGGTGTCAGGAATTTAGGTTTACCACGTTGGAGACATATTTTGGAAGGTTTGCGACAGATCCATTTCTCTGACAAGACCACTGTGTCACGTCACAAGGACAAAGAGTCTAGTTTCCGTTAGATATCTAAAAGCATCAGTATGTCTTGGGTATCCTAATACATGAACACTGACGGTGTGATTATTTAGCTTTATCTAAACTTATCTGCCGATTCCCGTTCCAACCCAATTAAGCTACCAGACAATGCAACGTTCTTAGTATCAGGATAATGTTGTCTGAGCTTTCATCAACATGTCCTTAGATAATGTCGCTACTTTTCATCAGTATGCGTTTGTTTTTTACGCCGAGTGTATGTAGACAGGATGAGCCATGGGTCCTTTTTCAAGTACGGATCCTCGGCATCCATTCATCTTTCCGATTGCTTTAAGAAGGATTTACAATCAGCGAAGTACGGTGGTTCGTTACCAGTATGCGGTGCATCGTTCAGGAGAACCTATTACCGTCATGCTGGCCGTAAATTAAGTTAAATCTACCTTATTTGGTCGACCGAATTTGCGCAAATCAGGCACCGATTTATAATCATGTCTTTGATTCGTCAGCGTCGAAAGCCGCTATAAATAACCAATGCCCCCTTGCTACGGGGAAAACAAACGATCCCCTGCCTAACTACCTTCCTTTCCGCAGGGTAATGGTAATGGTACCGTACATCAATGATGGCTTCGCTAACGAGCACACTCCTTGTTCAGCTTGGAGATCTGTATGTGCTGAAGGTAACATATAATTAGGGACCACGCCAGTCTGTGATGACCCTCCCGTATTTTAGTAAGGACGAAATGTTAGAGGATTAACGGAATAATTAAATTAAGTGATAATTAAGGTGAAAATATGGAATCAATTCGTCTCAAAAATGAATGAAGGATTACCATATTTTAGCGCACGTCGGCATGCTAAACTCTTCTAGGCTGTCGGGTTTAGCGGGTTATAGCTTGTACGTTTCGAAAGTTCAGTGACCAGCAGTGCCCGAGCTAGTAGCCTCTTGTGTACTGACATTTTCCTTACCCCTAAGTGCTAAGTGCATTTCTAAGGAGCACCTGCGCCGGAACAAACGATCTACATGTAAGGTCAATGTCAATGACCTATTGTACATATACAGGGCGCCATCAAGACTAAATCTCAGATAATTGAATTTATCAAGGAAATAATTAATGATAGTCAGTAACCTACGGCAGAAAGTGGAGTCGACAGAGAAGTATATTGACTGTATGTACAGTCTGAGGCATATCCCGATGGATTAAATCATTATTAATGAGACCGTTTTCCAAAGAAATGGTGCATTGAATTGATGAAATTCTTCCAAAGGCCATCGCTGGATCGAATAGTCCGTTGATTGTGTAGGCAACACAATTGGGATGTACAATTAAAGTATCTAACATGTTGTTCGGGAGGTGTATTGAATCAATGGTATTATACCAAATATAACTGCTCGATGATATTAAGACGTATTGGTCAGCAACATCAGTCTTGGATTAATTAATGGGTGACTCGCGCCTGCGAGAGGAGCGGTGTATGAGTTGTGAGTGAGCGGTGAGTGAGCGGCGAGTGAGCGGCGAGTGAGCGGCGAGTGAGCGGCGAGTGAGCGGCGAGTGAGCGGCGAGTGAGCGGCGAGTGAGCGCGGTGCTCGCTTGGGCTGGCACACGGCCCATACACTGCGGTGTTTGAGGGGAGTACAAACGACGTCTCCTCGGTCTTCTGCTTCATCAGCCTCTGGCTACGTGTGTTCAGCCTCTACTGTAGCTAGCGGACACGCGTAGTGATGAACGCACGCGTCTGTGAAATATGGACAATTCTTTCAGAGTTCGCAAAATCATCGTGTATACTTCAAGCTTGGTGTTTACCAATGCCCATATTTAGCATATATCATGCTCAGTACCAGGAGGAGCAAAATAATGGACTGAACCTGTTATAACCGCAGCACGGTTTGTGATGGGGATTCGTGTGATCCACATTGACAGATAACCGGAGCAGAACTCATTTGTACAGTTCACGTGTCAGAATAAGCTGCTTTCCCAATACTAACCCGGCAACAGGAACCTCCCAGCCTCCCCATTAACCCTTCATCACTTCAGGTGAGTCATGTCAGCTTACCCTTAAAGCTTCCGGGCTGTGACTGTCTGCGCTGTAATTAACGATAATTTGCAGGTTGTGGCGGAGGAGAGTTCTGGGTAATTTGTTATCAGCTGATGTGGAATTTGTCGGATGGACACTCAGACGTCCACCGTCTGTAATAATTGGGGTAATTTTACTGCAGGGACTCCGTGACTGATCCACCTGTATCAGTTGCTCTTCGGACTTTGGCAGCAAACTGATAAGCTTCTGTTGCTCGGTAATTTGTTTGGATCAGCTGATAGAGAACGTTATGAATAAAGAAGCATGTTGATGGAATGTCTGAGCTAGGTTTCGTCGTGTGATTGGGTGCACAGCTGTGCAGACATATCGATTTGATATTGATCACTTATATGGTTAGAAAACTGATTTCGCACTGCACGGGCCTTTTATCAAATGCTATTTAAATGACGACTTGGATTTCACAAAACGTGTTATAATTAATTTAACTAATGTTTGGGGTAATATAATCCGATATGCTTTGCTATTGATACTCCTACCTAAATAGTTGCATTTTCTTGTTGATGCAGCTTACATTGCTGGTTAAATTTCTTGTGTGCTTAGCAACATCTTGGATCGGTGTAATCAATGGTTAGCAACATGATCATGCAATCACTATGCGTTATTTACCCGGAAGGCTCCCAAGGGTAAGTGCGAAATGGAACCTGCTAGTAAACTGACCAGCAACTATCATAATAAACCGGAAAGAGGCTATCTTCATATGCTCTCAGCCTCGTTAACGGTCCATAACTTTCTCCGCCATTCTATTTAGATTTTTGTATTTGCTCTTGAGACAGTCGCGACAGAATGAAGGTCCATTGCTGTGCAGTGACACTTAAGAATGATGAAGTAGAAGATTGTTCCTTAAGGTATCCGCAGCGAATGCCGTGAGAAAATAACAGATACGTCGTCTACCACTTCAAGCTATGCCCTTCGAAGACAATTGCTCGAGCAATATTTTCCAGGGACTAAAATGCAAACAAGGAAAAGTCTCATGGAATATACGGGACTAGTACATGCGTATTTTGTAAGTGCAAGCTTGGTTAATTTGGGCTCACCAAGCATGCATTGTCACCGGCGATGGGAACTTTAAGCATGATTCATCCAGCAGGCAAGGCTTGCCGCAGATTACATGTCATAAGCAGAATAACTCGTGCGACCAGCACAGCTTGAAATATCAAATATTTAGTTCTTGCGTCATTTTCTAGTTCAATGTTTCGCAATAGAATTATGGGGGCTATGAATATCTCTTCTGTCCAGTACAAACTAAAGCAGCGAGAAAAAGTATCTCGCCTGCAAGAATAATATTCTCTTCCATATACTATATGCTGCCAGTATGCAATATCTCGACCACGACTGGCTTTATGTTTCTACAGCAGATATGGGCAAAGCCATCATGAGGTATCACATTTGGCGCCCTAGTGAATGTTGGCGCTATCCTATCTCAAGGTTAATCTGTTGACCTCAATTGTTC
>JAXGGS010313506.1:0-13781 GCA_035585475.1 Armandia brevis
GGTTAATCCGCCAACAGAAGGCATTTGGTTCATTGCAGGACAGTCAAACGATTTCTCTTGCAGCTAACACAAGCTCCTGGAAATAGATAGGTCAAACGAAAGATCACTAGGTACTCTGGAAACACGGCGGAGGGCCTATTTAAAGCGTTATTTCTCATAGAAATCAAATTTGAGAAATAGACGGGACATTTTTATTGTCACCTACCAATGTGATGTGCGTGAAATAGCAGTATAACCGTACGACAGCTATCTGTTCTTACGCTGGCTGACTTAATCCAGGGACAGCGGGTGTGATTTATACCGAGGGGATAAAGTGTTATCTGTAAAGCTCACTTGACCAGACCTAACAGTTAAGTTATATAGCCCACGAATCACACGACCGAACACTTGCTCCGGTCCTCCTCCGGCTACAACATCCCCACGTGATATTTTGCTGCCATCATCGATGATTGCTTTGAAGCTATTTCAATCTTAAGGACCATTCAGGACCAGAATTGCATCCCTCTAAAGCCGTTTAAATGGTCAAGCTTGACAACCGCAAAGCTCAAATGCGATGCTCCCTGTTATAAATGAATCTAATAGTTGTCAATGGCATCATATATACATAACCAATCCCTTAGAATTGCCATAGAAACTTGGTCCCACTCTGGAAAATGAGAAGTGGACGTTTACATAGTTTATTACGTACATTGTTTTAAATGGATATTGAGTCGGATATCTGTTCCGGTCAATCGTGCAGCATTATACAAACGGCAAAGCTAAATACCACCACGACCAACATTGTCACATCTATCAAGCTATTTAATTAAGCAGGGTATCGAGGCAGATTTGTTTCCTTTTCGGTTGATGCAATTAAACTAATTCAGTTCAATGGCTACGATCGCTAAGTGCAGATGGTTCGGTCCAGACGACGTGTCCTAAAAAAGAAGTAAATTGGGTTTAAACCGATTGATCGACGGGCTTAATCAAATACATATCGATCACAAATGTCTGCCATTTTTCATAGACACAATTCAGGTGGATTATGATAAAATAGTTCTCCACTTAAAAATATAGAGAATCAATTTTCCGAACATATCTTTACTGGGTTTAGCTTCCCCTCTCTATATCAAATATCAATGACAAAGTATTTCCAATATGTCCGCATTGATCAAAATAGCACACATACTCAACTTTGTTTCTACATACACCTACTTATTTATTTATTGTATTGGAAATGTTATATTCCGCACAGTCCAGCAAACGATTCGGCTATTGCTGAAAGAGCTCTGAATTCTGCACCCTTCGGACCGATTCCTACATTGTTTAACTCCACTCCGAGGCCCGATTACCACAAACACTGCGTAAAGCCAGTACACCAGCCGACTATCATCGATGATAATCAAAGTTCAGTTGACATATACAGTTTTATGGGAATCGCGGGAGCCATTTGCCTACCTAATTTTCAGCCGCTCCCCTCAATATCTCGCACATTACATTCGAATTCAAAACTCGACATTCATCATTTCTTATTATATGCTATTTGTGGTCAGCGCAGTGCTATGTACAGAAAAAATCAATCGATTGCCGATAACTTCTTATTACAATGGATTGAACTCGGCCTCATCTCAGCAATCCCCATGAGAACATTAACGAGATGTCAGGCGACATAGTTCCAGGAAGGTTAATACCACGTGGCTATCTGGGTCATATGTAATCGTCCTCGTTCGACGGGCTATTTCTTAAACGCAAACGTGGGTCTGAATATTCACATTACAGAGCACGAGATGGTATATTCGGCATCATCAAATAGAACAGAAGATATGAACCTTTATAAAATCACAATATTTTACGCTATGTAGAGCGATCGACGTGTGCATGTTTTTGTAGACACAGTATGTGGCCACGGTTTAATAATGTGGACCATTCGATTAAATATTCAAAAATATTTAATTTTGCTAACTATCTGATTAACCTGAATGGAATAGAATGCTAACTCACCGATCATATTGATGTGATAAAGCCATATTTATTTTACATAACTGTGATTGATTGACGAATATAATAATACATTTTGCAGCTTTTTCTGCGCACGCTCATTGTCTACATAATACATAACAAATACTAATACTTATGACACTCTTGATAAAAATAATAGGTGGTTAATACTTTTCCTGAACATAATAATCAGCAGATTTTTAATAATCACCTGTCGGCTGGAGTGATTTAATACATCAGCTCTATCAAAGCGGTCATCTCTCTGACCCCGTAAACTGCTTGAGCAAATAATAAAAATACGAACTAGCGGAAGCCATTTTTAATAACTACGGTGACATGAAACACCATTAATGCGACTCTATCACCAGTGCCTTGTATATAACCTAGTCTACAGTGCGTCCACTGCACATATTATGTTTAAAGGCCAAGCTACTCAGAAATTGTGTATAACTTGGAGGAATCCTCGTGGTTCCCCGTGGCTGACTCCTCCGCAGAAACGTCAGTCGAGGTGTCACTTGTCCTTGGGCTCGCGGCAGCCGACGTCTCCTCTTCCTCGGGTCGCGGCGAGCTCCTCAGGAATATTTCCTGCAAAGATGATGTACATGTACAAACACCCGCTGAGTGCACATTATGTGAAAGTATCAGGTTCCTAAGGGCGACCATCAAAGCTGACACCTCATCACGAGTTTATGAACCCGGAATCACCAAGCGTTAGGTGATAATTTTCGCGCATGCAGTTAATCTAAAATTTACTCCACATTATCGTGAAATATTTGGATCTCATATCCTCGCTTCATTAGTTTGTGTACTCTGGTACCAGGAGGCATTAGTGCTCTGATAATTAAAATGGTTGGTTGGGACGCACTTTGATGTCAATTTTATTTCCTTTCTTTGTAACCTGCCACGTTTTACAAATTAAATCACACTTAATTACCTTTCGTCTATCATCTTCTTGTTTTATTTGAGCCTCCTCTCTGCTCATTTGCTGCGATTTGTCGACTGTCAGGAGCAGCTCCTCCTGGGCCAATTTAGTCTTCAGGTCAACAACCGCGTCCTAGAGAAATGAAGAGAGGCAAATAAATTTGTCTCCCATCGATAAACATGGGATTAATAGCCGCAGGGTAAAGAGTATGCTCTGCTTCTATTTCTCTGGTAATGCTCAACAGGTGCTCGAATTATTGTCCCCTTAATAACGAAACCCACCCTATAAAAATGACAGGCGACGTCTAGACAAGAGAGAAATTATCGCCGTGTATAAGACAAAGTAACCCCAATCTTGTCGAGAGCCGTCCACTGTGACTCATGATGAGTTTAAGCATTAACTTGCTATTATAGATCAATCTCGTTGTGATTGGGAGATATCGTGCGTTCACGCGATAATCTCGTTACCCAAGGAGATCTACAGCTTCAGCATGTCCGAGCAGTGATGCGAATTCCATTTCTGAGTAAATGTCGGCATCTCAGTGAGTCTTGCGTACTCAGTGCGGTCAGAATACCAGCTGCCAATGTGTTTACTGTTGAGAAAGATTAACCCTGTATCCCATGTGCATGTTCCTTAGCATTTGGCTTAACCTTTATTATCACTCGTATCTATGCAAAGTCATCTGGCGCAGGATTGCATACAGTAGGCTAAATTGGCTTCAGGAAATGCAAGCTTTTATGTTGAATACTTAGTGCTGCTTTGACGTTATAGAATTGGAAATCCATGTACATGTCATATCTAAGTTTTTCTGATCCACGAACCTCGGCTAGATTGACCTAATTTGCACAACAGTGTCGTATCATGCCAGATGGACTTTTATACTAACACTGCCACCACATTCAATAAAATATTCTAAAAACAAGTTTACCTAAATGCAATTCAATACTAAGATTCTCACCTCTTGTTCTATTTTCGCATTTTCTGCATATTTGCGAAGCAGATGCGCCAGGTATTCGATAGGATCGGGTGGCTGTTTTATACCCACTTCAGATAAAGCGTCAGAGAGCGCCAGACCGACGCTTTTCGCCAGGTAAGGACCATTAGTACCACTGGGAGGTTCAACTTGTAACCCTGCAAAAATAGCCATATATATAAGTGCTTTGTTGATGAAGGAAAAATAAACAAATTGTATAAGTTTTACCATTACTTTACCAAAGTGATATAAATGACAACGTCTTTGGTGTGTTTTCGATGGCGTGTGAAACGTTCTCTACTGCGCATAATAAAGGTTTCTATAGCAACTTAGACCTGTTGATGTTTGTAATACGGATTGCTCAAATGGATTCATAAGTCGTTAGTATGATTGTATCTGATGTTCAATTATGACAGTCTAGTGAGGTAGCTATAGAACTGCACAAATACAAATGCTTCTATAGATTTCTATTCAAAGTCTCCTCGAATCGATCGCTCATTTACGTCAACTGCTCAACACAGACGACAAGGTTTGCTTAAATGTTCATTGACAACCAACTTTAATAATAAGTCCATGAAGAAAATCTGAAATTTGCTCTGTACAAATAGGGGCCAGAGTGTATATATTATCATTACCTGTACAGAGAATACCCATAACCATATAGGTAATATTTAGCCAAAGAACTTTGTATATATTTGTCGTCTTCCAAATGTGAGTATCATGCGGGTGTTGTTTTTGAGACTGTTTTGAGAGATTGATTATTCACATTATAATTGTACACCTATTATTCGTTGGTTATGGCGTGTGTGTGTGAGCTCATATTATACGGTTTGTGTATAGGATTGGAATCATATCATCTATAATCCAATTGACAGTGTTACATAAACAATATAGATTATTATATTTGCAGTATAGTATTGTACACAATAGTAGTGATTACTTTCGATTAATCTCGCCTTGTACTGGGTTTGCTCAGACATTGATTTAGACACGTCCTAATTGGCCGAAAATTATTCGATGCGTTTTCCATAATGATGGTAAGCACATTTTCGTAGTTATGTCAAAACAGTTTTCACGATTGAGGCGTGCCCAAGCATAAGTATTTCTTTGGCAATGGCTTTCAATTGGCGTTGGTTCTCGATGGAGAAAACCAATACAACTGCTGTCTTATTAAGCTAATAGTGAAATATTTCTCATAAAGGAAATAAAGCAATGTTCTATATATCTATTTAACATTATATTCGGCATATTCAATCAGTAATTATCGAAATAAGAAATGGGACACAGAGGACTATACTCATTTTATAACGTACCAGATACCCTAGGATCCGCCATCCACTCCTTCTGAAAACCTTCATACAAGCGTAGCAACGTATCCTGATATTTATCCTTTAATCTATCTAACTCCTCCTGGTTACTGGCCTTCCTGTCCACACGGATCAGAGTCTGACCAGAGGCGGTCGACGCCCTACTCGAGGGATTGGAAGTCCGTCCCTCAAACTCGGCCCTCTTTGTAAAGAGAGCCTGTTCAAGTTCGTCCCGTTTCTCACGTAACACTTTCGCATGGACGGGACCAATTGTCAAACTATCACTGGGCACTTTAAGTGACCCCACATACAGGGAAGCCATATTGTTTTATAAGATATGAATTAAAATTTGTAACACTAACAATCACAATCGCCTCAGCAATGAATCACTGCTTGAGAAGCTAATCCTGCTTAGATAATGAAAGTCTCCTGGTCCTAGAGGTAATGTAATAAAATCCTGACAGATATTGCTGTTTCACAACGATGGAAGCACGGCTTTCCTTTGCATTATTCATGACAAAAATTGTTGCTGAAATGTCGGTGGCAATCATCCTACATAGCGGGCCACAATCCAACGATTAAGGCCATGATTGATGTTTAATCCCTAGGATAATCGCGGCTCGCAGAGGAGGCAGGGAAACACACCTGTGCAGTGAATAACGCTAATCTCCGAAGCCGCCTTAAACTTGGCTCTGACATCATGTAGTCGTCATGGTCATTACCGTGAGAAATCACCTTAATCGTCGCCCTCTGGAAGTGTGCCGACGGTAGAAACGCTCATCTCTGGCAGCAGACGGCTTAAGGTCTTCATGGCGGACACCCCCGTTGTCAGGCTACCATGGAGACCGGCCACGCGAAGATCTCGCGGGAATAATATCCGGTGTGGGACGGTTTGGGAGGCAGGCGTCGATATCCTCTTTAGCGGGAGGAGCAGGTTCAATACGAGCGTGTCGGGGTCCCCGGAGTCGTTAAGCAAATCTAGGGGTGTGTCAGAGCGTGCACTTCTAATCTCATTCCCGTAGTCGCAGTGGGACAAAACAATAGCTTTCGAATACCTGTTTTATCCTACTAACATTTGGCTCTCCACTGTTGTTAGGTGTTTTTTTATGTTTAAGATGATTTCTGGACCCAAGAGCACAGATTATATTGCTTGACGGCTAATCCTTTAACGCTTCGGATCTGGAGTTTTTTTAACGCATATTTTTTCATTGCCTGTTTCAACTGTTCTTGTTTATTTAGGGTTGATACATGTTCATCAGATCAATCCTTTCTAGTAATCTACAGCTTATCTATTGAATCACACGACCTAATGCATAACTGCTTAGGGATTCACTAAGAAGCCGTGCCTGGTTACAACTTGTAGTGGCGTGTCCATTCCGCGAGATATATCATTCACCGGGCAGGCCAATGCAAATTCCCCCTCGATGTTCGATCGTTGAATCTGTTATGCAAGCAGCTCGTCTCACCTCCGGCCATAGAGCTATTGTGTGGTCATACAAACGCTACAGGCAGGTGTGGAGAGCCACTCACACGCCTTACAATTATCGTTTGTTCAGGCCGTGAATGCCCCACAGTCATTAGCTTAGCGGAGAATAATCAACGATCCCATTATAGTCAAATTATCATTTTCCGGCTATTCAGCCAGTTATTGAATTGATACAATTATTTCAAGCAATGCCTGTTTAAATGATACATGAATTTGCCAAGCCACTGTGCTCAGTTTTGGACAAGAGACCATTTGTTTGATATCTTGTTTGTCTCTCGATCGACGGATGTTGCCAGACATCACATTACTCTTGAAAAGCCCTGAGCAAGAGTGACATTTTTATATATCAGGTCGTTCAAATTGCCACACAGAAGTACTCAAATCCTCGCAGCAGCGAATGATGTCGTAAAATCCCCCCTATTTCTGTTTTCCGGTATATCTGAAATGTACCCAAACAAACATTCGCGTCGTTTATTTCATGTATTGTAGATCTACATGGCTGATTATGCTGCCATTAGATGAGGTATAGGGTCGCCCGTCGTCTTTATGGTTTCTTTATTAGCTAAGACCGACTTTTATGCTCAATCACTCACTGTTTCTTCAAAAGTGATGCTGCAATAAGTTTTCAATCTCAACTCGAACCTTAAAACGTCTCGGTGGAGAGCAATTGTTGCCAAGGAAACGGTAATCACATGACAAGATGCCTTTGTCACACTCCATTGATCGCCAACGCCTTGACAAGTCTAATTGGTATTCCATGCAAAGCTTAACTTCATAGCTGATGGAAATTTATGTCTGATGCGTTCTTAGAACCGGTGTTGCTATTGGTAACAGAATAATCAAGACTGCACTTAAGCAGTTTCTGTTTTCATCAGCCCAGCAAAGAACAACTTATAGATGGTTACCGCAGGAGTCATTGCCACTAACTGGTTCTTGTGTGTGAGTTGCCCGCAAATATCAAGCGCTCTAGATATATCCAGGGAAAGGCCCATTCCTTAAAAGCATTATATATATGTCATTGACCAACTGATGTTGGCAGACCAACAGCTGAAGGTTTACATGTACATTCGTATGATGCTCTTTTCAAATCGAGGTCAATCTTTCGGAGAAGGATTTTAGTTAAAACAGAGGAGTTTGTCCACTAAGATCGAGCACTGATTAACGAAGGTCATCCTTCCACATCAATGTCACATTTAACATGATCAGAATGTATTTAATAAGAATGAGCTGTTATTTATTGGCTGTTGTTTGAAGCAGGAAAAGCTCGCCAGCGCTTTTACAAGGTCGCCCCGGGGGTATCCGCGGTCAGCTAATCGGCAAATGCCCACTCATATAATATTGGAGCAAGGAATGATGACAAATGGCTCAAATGTATATACTCATCATAAGGGCGAAATCCTGAAAGGAATATTCAGGCTAGGTGCCCTAGTTTCGGCATATAACAGAACGTTTTCTTGCCTAGAACCTAAGTGGGAAGGATGTTGAACCTAGCTGGCTGTGCATCTTTAAGGCAGACGTCCCGGCTGATGAGGTGTGGGCTGCTGATGGTGGAGGGCGGGAGCACGTGCATGGCTCCCCGGGGCGCCCACCTGAGCTACAATACCTCGTTACTCAAACCCACTTGACCAGGCCCGCCCTCACACGAGATAAACGCCGCCCTATTATCACCCAGGGTCGCTGTGCCCATCCCCAGGCGATTCACGTCTCACACCCACATCAACGCTCGGCCCGACCAATTCCACCGCCATTGACGGAATTCACCTGTTAACTCGATGCTTGTAATTCACCCTTAAGGTCGTCAGGGTTAGAAAATATCAAAGTTCTCCGCGCTTCCTCTCGACGGTGATTTGTTATATTGGGGGATAATCTTCGGGTGGGCTGTAAATCGTGCGTGGGTACTGGGTAAGTATAAAGGTGATTAGCGTGCAGGGGAGAGTGGCACTCTCCTCCCGGATACTGTCTTGGGATGTACAGCTGCTGAGGCTGCCAGAATGGCCAGGCCATATGTATATATGTTTAAGCATTACGCCACCTCGATAAGACAATTGAATTTGTTTAGATGTTCCCCGCTGGCATCTGTTTGAGAGTGAGGATAACTCGGATTGATAGCCATGTTACTTTAGTGTCTCTCTCATGATTCATCAAAAGTTGATACTCAAATACACACTGACCGAAACCCGATCCAGATTCTTAGGATTTTCAGCATTCTTTGTAACAACAGGAGAACGCGCACCCGTTTGGGAAAAGTAGAAACGGAAAAGCGGGCCATTGCCTGAGATTCTAGCCACGCCCAACTGTTGAGGGAGGCTCGTACATTTTTGTTATGGATGATTCTGACTTTTCGGTACCGGTAAACCCCTAGTGATGCTTAGTGCACTTCTGTGAAGGTTATTCCAAGGTTACTTGCAGGCAGATGATATATATGACACGACAAGCAAGGTAGGGGTCCAACTTTTCAAAGTAATTACCTTAAAAACTCGTTACTTTTATTTACTCAAGTCCCCTGTTTAAAGAAGCATTCCGGTTACAGGTTAGAAACTGTAACTTTTGTGAATTTGTACACAGATCGCACAGAGCGAATCTTGTCGACCAACACGTATGTGCTTGACATTTTTCGGGCTGCATGATGATGCGCAGTTGTCCTGCGCAGATACCTGGACATAAAATCCTCGGGAGAAATCATAGGAATGTGTTTTCCTTGTCCAAGGTGCTTTGGTATCATTGAGTCCATTTGTCACAATATTAATTTTATTGGTTTGTTTCATTTTTGAAGTAAGTTGCAGGATGGATAGCAGATGGCACTAGTTTCCCATCGACTCTTCCTTCTGTACAACAACCAAGAATCAGCTATACAGCAGTACCGGACGCCGACCATCACCCACCGTTGCCATGAAGCTAGAGACGAAATCAAATTAATACATTTAGCGGCGTTCAATCGTCTGGGTAGGTGAAAAAACGCAGGACTGATGAGGGCGTGAGATTAGGCGGCTTAAAGACGAGACTCACGTCTGAAAACCATCGCCATTAACCCTAAACAGTATTGTACCCACCTCATATAAATACCTCCGTCCTTTCAACCTGCTTCTTCGCGGGCACGATTCACGGCTCCCCTCGGCCGGTCCGCTGCCCGACTGCCCGTATACACGGCGATGTTTATGCATGTCTGGATGGCTAGTTATCACCCGCGCCCGGGGCAGCCCCGAGTAGCCCGGTGTCTGCAGGGCCGCCCAGCCCGTATAAACCCCCGCCAGCTCCTTAATTTACAACCTCCCCACACGGATGCAATCATGGCTGTTCAGACATGTACTCTTCGACTTTTACCGACTGTTATTGATCTCCGATGACAACTTAGTCTCTAATTGGCTCGCATCGCCGGTAAGTAATTGGTCTCAGATACAGACGGAGATAGGAAACATAGAGACATTATGTGTGTTGGGAAAGTTAACAGGAGCCGGTGAGCAATGCCAGCCTGGAGATGAGTCCTGTCATCTTATTTGGCACAAATCCGAGGCTTAGCCAGAAATTATATTATGCTCAGAGTGGTAGGTGGCGCAACATATATATGTATAGATGGCTAGTAATCATTCGTGGATCGGGTATTTACTTGAGACATATTATTGGTGCACATTTGTAGGAAAAGAGTGGAGGGCATCAGAGTGCTCTGATAAAAGCCAGCAACAAATACAATTTAGTCGACGTATACATGCATACATTAACGATAAAAATATACTGCTTATAAAACTTTTTTTTTGTAAGCCTGAGCCTGGGTTGATATTTGGTGTTTATTTGTTTTCCATAAGTATAAAATAGTAGCCTGGTCTCACCTGAGGGCAATGGACCATTCGATTTGTGCTTCTACTCTGCAACCGGACTTCTGATCTAAGCGCCAACCCAAATTCACACCTCCGCGTGGTGGTTTTTTCCCCGACGTTAATCTAAGGATTTATTTGGTTTTTATCTGGAAGTAGCTGGCTGGTCGATTCTCTCTAACAAAACTCCCGTCTTACAATGCGAGTCGCATACTTGGGTTCCCCCGGGAAAAACTGCTGGATGCCTCTGCCCATCAACGTGGCTTTCGACTTAGATAAACGAGCGTTACTTAAAGCTAACACAGATTAGGTTCTCACCCGCCAGATACCTATGATACCTTCACGATATTTTCATGCTCCCAAAATAGCCACGAGATTGATACGGATTTCACCACTTGCTGCTTGAAGTAGTAATGTATGTGTCGGTTTAATACCCGAATCTGTCTCGAGTGTCGCCCTCACATATCACCGAGCCTCAGCAGCGGCTGTCTCTGTCGACGACAGCCTCTTGTCCGCATCTATTAAACAGGGCATTCCGCACTAATTGTCATGTCAATGACTTAATTAACAAGCTAGAATTTCTATTCCATATCCTAAGATGTGACCGCTTTTCGCGAGTAGTCTAGTTTATAGCCATTCAATAGTTGTACATCCATAGATGTGCCTTCATTTAAAGTAGGATTGCCTCATTGACTCCCTCCTTGCTGGCTTAATTATCCCTTTAATGAGCATTTTCTCTACGGCTTGTTCTGAGTAGCGCCGAAATAAAGTCCACTTCCCTATTCCAATACCCTGAGATATTCCATTAAGATTTGAGTCAGTTGGAAACACGACAGTCGGTGTAATTTTAGCGGTAATTATACAGGGATAACCGGGCAATCCCTTTGGCGCCCACTTGCCCGTCACTGTCCGGGATATGAGGCGGCCGTTCATTGGACCTGCTCATGTTTTCACGCTGTTTCTCTCTAGTCCGAGGGGCCCTCAACCGACGTGCAAAAACAATCATCGCGCTGGTGCAAAACATCCACGACAACATGCATATGGATTTCATTGCATTTGCAATATTTAATCGTCTCTTGCAAAAACACCCTGCGTACGTGTAACGGCAATGACCGTCAAATTTCAGTGTACTAAAAAGTGGGAGGACGCGCAACATGGGAAAGAGTGTACGTTTGACTGCTCAGAAATATGGAAATACCACGAGGAGTCCAGAAAACGAAGCATCGTGCACTTCTGAATCCTAACAGAAGCCAGTAGAGTACTAATTCTAATGTCTCATGATTTAAAGTGTGATTAAGGCCTGACATTGTAATTTATACATCGCAATTTGTCTCGGAAAGGAAATTCCAGGAGGGAGGTGCTTATTCAAGCACCCACATTCAGATAGTCAGGACAAGTACACAAAAAGCAGGTCAATGAATATTAACTATTGAGTTGGACGCCTTTCAATCATGATGGACGTGTTACTTTTCTGGGAGAGCAATTAGTTTTGTCCGGTTTTGATGCCAACTTACTCTAGGGTTATGTGTTCAGTGACACACTTAGTTGGATGTGTACACGTGCTCTCTCTTGCGGCTTAATGATTATAAAAATTGGTTTCGCACCTGTCGATCATATATACCACGTTCAGGAGTGATATTCATGTACCGAATAAAGAAGATTCTTAAAATACTTATATCCATTTGCAGTCACATTTGAAATCCCGTAGAGCTTCAACAGTCACCACAGACAACGTAAAATTTAAGAATGGCAATTTCTTTTATTCAACTGTCATCCTTGATGAAAGATGAGGTATCGTTCGCTCATTTCGCTTTCATGAGTTCGCATCTTCGCCCATCAGAGAGGGATTGTGTAAAATGTAATCAGCATCTCGATTCATTGACGAGCTATATTCTCGTGTCTCTCGCATCTCTGCAAATTAAGGAGTACATTTGAAGCTAATTGCAGAGGATTTCACTCGCTTCCGGCAGAAACCCTCTGGATTAGGCTGATGATCGTCCGTGATCCTCATTGTGCCATTCATACTTAGTGTTACGTCACTTCACCATCTGGTGCTGTAACCCGTGCGCATTGTGTTG
Source organism: Armandia brevis (assembly GCA_035585475.1). Classification (NCBI taxonomy): domain Eukaryota; kingdom Metazoa; phylum Annelida; class Polychaeta; family Opheliidae; genus Armandia; species Armandia brevis. The sequence continues at coordinate 12,553 of JAXGGS010313506.1, forward strand.
AGTGCACATGATATAAACTTGTATCAGTCTGATGCAGCATTGTTAAAACTCGGGTAACCACTGGTAACCACGGGGTATCGAATGCTGTCAGCTACAGAGAGAGTGAAGCCCGGGCGAGAGGAGTGTTGAAGAGCAGGCGGTTTGCCGCACGGCACCTGGTCGCCAGCCGAGCGAAGGATGGACACAGCGGCTGTCAGCCCCGGCAACCAGGCGGCCGTGCGCTACTGGCGGAGCTCACTTCCGCCGTCACTCCTCGTTTGTCACTAATTCTACACTTTTATGTGCGAGTCTTAGCCGGAGAGAGACGGGGTGTTTAAACACACATACGTTATCGGAGGGAAACCAAGAGGGATTCGCTCGTTCGAGTTGTGCGCTTAACACTTGATGGAGATGCGCAAGCAAGGAAACATATTTATGTTATTATGCGCGTGATGGCCAATTCCTGAGCTTTCGAATATGATGAGAGCCACTTGCTGATTTATTCCGGATTTATAATTAGTTCATCCACAGTATTCAGGCGGGACTTGCATATCGAGAGGAAAGTTAGTAAGAGGAATCACCTATATATCCGATTTCAAAACGTAGTTGTTGGACAGCGGCTGATGTGTGATGGATTTATCTATTTATAGTATTACTTATATACGCTAGTCACCAGGATAGGACAGGACAGGAGAGAAGAGAGTAATTAGCTGCAGCAAGTGCTGTTTCGTCTGTCCATGAACTCACCACTCTCCCTGGTGGGAAGCATCACAACCTTGACATCCCTGTTCAGTTGCCTTTTAGTCAAATTACCCGCAGGGATCATCGGCGGTCAACAGGCTATTTAAATAGGAATAACCATCCATTTGTGATCGTTGCTACACTAAAATAGGGATAATTGTGTCCAGTGACGAAAACGGAGTCGAATGTAGATATCCGCACCGTGGTTGAAATTCAAAGCAAAAGTTCCGTGTTAAGGAGGCAGTCTGTGGTTTAAGGGTGAGATCTGCTTCAAACCCTCAGCTTCAGTACCCGAGGAGGCTGACACACACCTAACTCTGTGGGGGAGATATGTTGGTAAGTTGATGGCATTAATCTATTGGTCCTAATCTATTATATCGAGAACTCTTTCCTCAGCTTTATCTTCCTCCAAGCGTCGTACATTGTCCGATAGTGGCTTGCATTAAATTTACAGCTATGGGATGCTAGAATCGCCTGTGTTTCTCTGAAGACCGTTAGGTTAGAACCGG
>JAXGGS010313617.1:0-13781 GCA_035585475.1 Armandia brevis
CCCCCCCCCCCCCCCCCCCCCCCCCCCCCCCCCCCCCCCCCCCCCCCCCCGATTTTAAGATTATAAGTAAATGTTACCTTTTCATCGACTCTAGGATCTGTTTGACCCGGTATCTCTGGTGAGCGATCGCTGACATACATTTCGTCTGTGTGGCTTTCACGTCTGCTACTTTCTTACTGTAGACTCGGTGGTCCTCCTGGAATAATAAAATACATTCATCTTTATATCAATATCTCCGAATTATCTCATTAACAATGTGTGATCTCCACATAAACCTAGCTAGTTTCCTTATAGACGAAACCATAGAGACTTAGGATATATGAATGCAGGAATACGAGAAAAACACGCCTTAAGCAATAATCATAATATTGAGAAGATGTATTGCTCCTAAGACTGAGGAGACGGTGGGTTAAAACATCGAATATACGTGGCTGTGGATAGATGTTACATACATGAACATGTATATGGATGTGGCCAAAAGTATTACTGTAGATATCCTCTGTAAGGCGGTCAGCGGGGGACGAGCCTAAAATGCCGCGCCTTATAGCGGTATAATGTATTTTATATGGACCCGCGTTATAGAGATCAACAGAAACACGAATCGGGGGACACGCTAGTCCCGCGTTATAGCGAATACCGCCTGATAAGGGGGCGCCTTATAACGGATATCTACAGTAGTATGGTTGGTCTTCGGAATAACGCGTCTAACGGAAGGGGAGGATAAGCTCGTGTACCACGTTATATCGATTATCCACAGTAATTGTAATCTCCAAACACGGGAGGTTGGCAGAGGTTACACCCAAATCTCCTATCCTTAATTACGAGTCCTTAATCCCCACATCCTTAATCCCCAATCATTTCATTACTCCGCTCCATATATCGATATAAGATTAGCAGCCATCTAATGATATTTCTGATGGTCAAACAAAGCCGAATACCATAATATTCACTACTGTATCTTAAATCAAGGATGTGAGCACCTTTGATTTTTAACAGGGTAATCAAATATGAAATATCCAACTGTATAATACACATGTACGTGTTTTAAGCGCATATAAACGATGATATGATATGAAATCTGAACTTTACAGCGAGGGCAGCTGTGTAAAAAATGATGATATACCGGCAGGTTCATCTCACATCGTGATAAATACTGTCATACATGTACATGTACGTACATCTAGACACAGGTATATAATGATATGATTTATTTTTCATGGACAAACAAGGACAAACACGTAATTTAATATTCTGCACTAAATCTTACATCAAGGATGTCTGTCCTTGTGTCTGTGAGATGAAATATTAGCTCCAGACAATGGTGACACAGGTATATCACGTGTTTTGTGTCTGTGATATGAAGTATTAGCTCGCCGGATATAACAGGTATGAGTTGTGTTTAATGTTGCAGACAGATGGTCTGATGTACACGTTGCTATGGAAGGTCGCTATCACGCCTCCATCAGGCTGTACTCATGTTTTATCTGATATACACGTGCTGTCATCTCTCCTCCATACACGTGTGCTCCCCTTATTACACGTCTACACACGCAGACAGCTGGGAAATTAAGTCTGTCTACTCATCACACATTCACCGATAGTCACCTAGACAACAATCTACATGTAATATTACATTAAACATCCATATGTACATGTACATCTGTATATTGAACCCCCATGTGTACATGTACATGTGGGAATACATTTGCATATTGAACCCCCATTTGTACATGTACATGTGGGAATACATTTGTATATTGAACCTCCATGTGTACATGTACCCGTACATGAAGATCATAGACAATCATGATAACAATGACAAATTTCAATGTAGGAATGAATGCTATATTGTACTTGCTAATAACAAGAAATAAAGCTTACTGAATTTGTATGACAGTAATTATCATGATATGAGAAGAAATCTGCCGGTATGTCATCATCTTTTACACAGCTGCTCTCGCCGTAAAGTTCATATTTCATATCATATCATAGAACTAGTGCTGTTAAACACGTACGTGTACATGCATAGTTAACATCGCTACATGTACACATGCACATGCATGGTAGACACGCTATTCATCTTTGTTGCAGTAAATTGTGACCCTAACTAAACCTTCTGTTGGGAATTAATAATAGCTGACTCTTTAACTAAGCTAAAGCATGCTAGGGGAGAAAATAAGACTTAAACTACATGTACATGTATTAGTAAACTTGAGATTTATCGTCTAAATAGATATTTAGGTGACTAGGCCAAAGTACAGTTCATATATAGCCTCACCCATCCGTACATCGATGGTAGCGAGGGACTGACAATAATTGACTGACATAATTCCCATACAGAGAGAATTATCAACACCAGATTAAAACATATCAGCTGTCAATTAACATCAATGGGACAATTTGTACGCGAGCCGAGGGGCGCATGGCCTTATAGTGAATAACTCTGCATACCTGACCGACATTTCTATCCGACTGGTGTTCAACCGGTCAGTGGGTCTAATAATATTCATCTGCTACAAGTATACACGGCAGATTTTCGTGGGGTTCTTAAGGCGAATTTTGCAGGAATCTGTGCCAGATTTGGGGTGATATTTACTAGGTGAAGTGCGAGGGATTGGGTTTGTTTATTAGGTAAAACTTGCCCTCGTATGACATTTCTTATTGTTCATAGTCGAGTGACCCCCGGTGAACCCGGAGGTGGCAAGTCATGCATGTTTGTGTTATTAGGTGAACGATTAATAATATTCAGCGGTGATTTTCTCGGTGTGGGTTCTACGTGTGTGATTCTCTGTTTGGGTTTCATCATAAAATACACAAATAAAAGAGAAATAAAGAGTGAGTAAATGAACATGTACACATGCTGGGACAACAGATAGCGTGTAGAATGACGTGTCAGCTTTCTATGGTGGACAGCGCGTGGATTTTTAACGTTTTTACCGGGACAGCCTGGAAACGTGTGAAGATTTGAACGTCCGAGGTGTGAGACAAAGAGGATTTAAATTCTGACAGCTGTGGGAATTTATCACTGTGTACGGGGGGGAGGGGGTGCGAGTAACAGCAGATAAACCACCTGACTAGGGGGGTGAGGGGTTGTTCTGGGGCCCGGGTGACGAAAGGGAGAGTGTCATGGGATGGTCTAGGGGTCCCGGTTTTTTTATTTATTAAGGGGGAGGGGGGGTTCTATGTTTTGGGGGTAGTGGGATCGTGGGAGGAGGCAGGGGGGGGGGGTTGTAGTGGGAGGTGAATGTCTCTGGGGGTGGGGGACTGTATTATGGACTACCCCACTTCAAGGCTTAGCTCCTGACGGTTGGTGTATGTACGGAGAGAGAGGAGTTTTGTGGGGACGGGGGTTGGGCAGGATCGGCAGATGGACCACCTGACTATGTTTTGATACAGACGCTGCAGGCCGGTGCCACTTGTCAGATTTATCACACGGATTCACACTCACCTCGAGGTTCCCGTATTCTTTCTGCAGTTCGGTCCACTCCTCGAACACACTGTCCACCATCTTGACGTGCAGTCGTGCGCTCTGCTAACATGAAAATGCGATAAACTTTGGCCAGATTCAGACCCGGGGAACCGGAGCGAAGTTCAGGGATAATCACCAAATGAAAAATGGCGCCCGCACGGAGGTGGCGCCATCTGGCGAACTGAAACGTCACTTGTACTACTTACTAATTTATTCCAGAAAAGTTATCAAGGGGGTCCCGCGGGGGCCGTGGGGTTGGCATTTTTCGGTAATGTGACTAGGTGAATTAATATTTTTTAAATTGGATGTAAATTGGGGTACATAGATTCTTTCGCGAAAGTTAACTGAGTTCAGGGTTTTAATTTGAAATGCCATTAGTAAATAATGATTAATATTCTCGATTTTTTGTCTCATATGTATATTATTTTAGTACTCAAAATATATTCATGTTGACCGTCATTTAATTTAGTGATTAGGCCCCACAAAATGAACAAAATGTTGTTTGTTTGTTTTTTTACGGTTTCCTAAAGTGGCACGGCCTTTTTTTTTCACTTCGAAGGTCGTGCGGTCGGGATTTTTTTTTTGCATTTCAGGCGACTGAGCAACATTTTATTAATTTTACATGGCTTAAATAGATTTTTATGTTTTTTATCCATGATCATGCGTTTACAATATATATACAAATGTATAGTATATATATATTTAATAGCATGTACCTTTAAAATACATAAGATAGAGCTTCGTAAGATCAGCGTTTGAATCATAAACGAAAATCTCCCTTCGGTCTGACTTTTCAAATCAAGATATTTACATCTTTCTGTATCAATTATATCAACATTCTACATATCACACACATACTTAATTAATGCTGTTCACCATGCTGTCCGTACATGATATAAAAATGCGACTGTCTAGTACATAACTTTATTGGTTTGTAGATGAATATATCGCTTAGACTCTGGCCGGAGCGAGCACTTTCCCTGACACAGATGAACTATTAGATTTTCCCGAGGAGGTGGACCGCTTAGCTCAGATATTCTCCGACATGCCAGGTAAGTGAGAGAAGTAATTTCTGGCCACTTTGGGCATAAACACCTTCCCATAAGCCTGACAAATATATAGCAGAATATTAAGCGGCATCAAATAAATAAGTTGTTTCTCAAGCTTTTATTTTGCTTGAGAGGGGGAGTGCGGGCGGCAGGTCAAGTTGTTGTTTTTATTATCATTTTGAAAATGAGGGGGGCTGCCGCCTGTCCACCCCTCTCGGACTAAAAAACACTGAAAAACAATTAATCGTCTATATTCGGCCTCGAAATTATTACCGTGTAACCTTTGTCTAATGCGGTAAATTGGAGCCCAACTTAGGGTCACATAAGAAATTCGGTCACATTTAATACATATCCTATACTTATCATATGCATGTACATGTGCATAAAATATGATTCATTAGAAACTATTACACCACCCGTGATTAATTGATCCAGATTCAGGCTAAATTGGGGAGCTGTATATATATATATATATATATATCATCTAAATTATATCATATTATCACCTTCATTTCATTTTATTATTTACTTCAATGTTTATCCTCTTACTGATGTTATCTATTCATACTATGACAGAGTGAATAAACATTGATTAAATTGGATATTTACGCAGCTCAGCCAATTAGATTTAATTTTACACTGAACTCTCGTATACTACTTACTCTGAGCGGCCCCTGACTTACTCTACTACTTGCATCATTTAGTTATTTACTTCTATTTATAAATTAGAACTCAATTAAAGACAAACTAGAATCTAATATCGGGCCTGCAATATATAGACATTGTAATTAATTAGGTTTTTGTTTATATTGTTAATAACTTATTTGCATATATTCTAAGCAGGGAGAAACCAAACAAGTTTCTACAATTTTAGCGTGGAACAATTTTGATTTAAAAATTATTTGTGGGCAAGCTTTAGACATGTTGAACATAAATTAATGTTGTCTTATCTTAATTGTGGTTTCTTTTTGCAATTTTATCAGAAGACGGCACCACCGTCTGTTCACACGTCGTTAACAATTGGCAATAATATATGAGGACCGAGTCATTATTTAGGAATTGGGAGGGTTATAAATTTCTTTTTGAATCTATAAGTAGGGTCATAATTTTTTGGATGGTGTGTAGGGAGGGTCAAATTTTTATTTTACAAACCATCGGGAGGGTCATAATTTATAATTGGATTTTCAGAAAATTGCTCGGCCCTCCCTATGGGTAAATAATGATCACGCCGATCCTTCACGTTTGTCGCTCACGTATGGCGCAACCACTCAAGTTTTGTTGAAGCTATTTGTTGCGCTTGGATTTCTTCGTAAAATTGTAAACGATTTCTTCTAAAATAAACTTTCTATCTTCTACATGTTCTACTTCTATTCTTTGGAATCTTTACTTTTATTCGATTATGTCGGGAACGCAGGGAAATACGCATAAACCAGCCGAAACTGTTAAACGTTTATTTATGGTTTTAACTGGAAACAACAAAAAGTACGTGGCACTTTAAAAGCTATCACATGTCAGATTTATCACATCATTTTTCATCTCAAAAAATCACCACAAGAAAAGCGTCATCATTACATTAAATCAATCACAATAGCATCGCAACATACCATACTGCGGGTCCAACATAGAAATATCATCCAAACACTACTGATCAAGCAAATTTTCGCACTTTTCCTCCATCCAATCACGTTAACAAAACTGCTTCCATAAACGTATCGTGTGCGACTGACCCAATTAAACAACACTCGCCAGATGTCACCTCTCAAGCTACCGTACTACTCTTAGATAATTAATTAACTCGTGAATAAAATATTTCATAGACGCAACATTCTCCCCTCGATGAACTATCAAAGTTCAGCACTAATCGCACTCTAGCCCTACGATCTTGGTTATTGGTCGAACCATCTCTCCCTTCTCCGTCTTCATCCTCACGGATCGAACTCTGTTGTCTCGCCCCAACACGACCTCCTTCACCAAACCCAGCGGCCACATCATTCTCGGCAGGCTCTGATCCAGTATCAGCACGACATCACCGACTTTCACGTTGATCTTATCCTTCGTCCACTTGTCACGCTTCTGAAGAGACCGCAAATATTCATCAAGCCACCTCTTCCAGAATTGATCTCCAAGGTACTGGATCTGTCCCCATCTCTGCCTCAGAACTTCTCCCTTGCTGTAGTCGCCCGGCAATCCCTTCGCCTGTCGCAAATTCAAGAGATGCTCGGGTGTAAGCGGCAGTGGATCTGTAGGATCTTCTGTCAGCTTAGTAAGGGGACGGGAATTCATGATTCCCTCGATCACACAAGTAAATGTGCGCAGGGAGTCTTCAGTTAGCGGCTGGTTCTTCATCACTGTCATCGCGAGGCTTCTGAAAATACGGATCATCCTTTCCCACGCTCCTCCGTGGTGGCTCGCGGCGGGAGTGTTGAAAAGCCACTTGATTCCCTCTTCTGCCATAAAGCGTCCGAGATACTTCTTATTCCAATTCTTCACGGACTCCTTCATTTCCCTATTCGCACCAACAAAGTTGGTACCGTTATCGCTAACCAGTAAGGCCGGCTTTCCCCTTCTGGTAATAAAACGTTGCAACGAATTCAGAAACGCCGAGGCTGTCAAATCCGGTACCACCTCCACATGACAAGCGCGCATGAGCAAATCTGTGTACATGCAAGCATAACGCTTGACAAGACCTCGTCCGAACTTAACATAATATGGCCCAAAAAAGTCCACTCCCACATTCTGGAATGGCACCTTTCCTTCATCCACTCTGAATCTCGGCAACGGCGCCATGAGCTGTCGATGGAACTTCCCTCTTGTGCGCTTGCAAACTACACATCTGTCAACGATCTTCTTAACAGATTTCTTGCCACCCAGCAGCCAGTATCTTTTCCTCGCCTCATAGAAGGTCCTATCCACTCCTCCATGACCAACTCTCTCGTGCACGTGGAATATAAATATATCCTGAACGTGACACTGTGGAAAAACAACTGGGTGTTTCTCATCAAAAGCCAATGACGAGTTTGACAATCTTCCCCCGACACGTGTCAGCTGGCCTCGATGGAACGGGAATAATTTTTCAAATATTCGACTGGATCGCTGCTTCTCGGTGATGTATACTTCTTGAGTCAGAATCATTACTCGGTATTCTGCAGCAAGCACTTCCTCCGCCGTTAGCGGCTCATCTAAATAAGCCTTTCTTCCATCACGCAGATAATTCATCGAACGCTTTAGGTAACACACGGCTCTCAGCAAGCGGTTCCATCGAGAATAATGTGTGAGCAGCAGCCTACATAAATCAGCGCTGATCGGATTCATGACCTCCACCATCTTGTAATTCATCCGGGAAATTTTCTTCATCTCCATCGTCTTCTCGATATCATCATCCGGAACGGTATGAAATGGGGGCGGCCAGTCACCAACTCTCATCAAAAACTCTGGTCCCCTCAGCCAGTCACGCGATTCGACGAGCTCGCTTCCAGTGACTCCCCTCGATGCAATATCGGCGATATTCCTGTCGGTATCGATATGACGCCATTGCATCGCTGTCGTGTGCTCCTGAAGATAAACAACCCTGTTTGCAACAAAGGTTTTATACTGCCAGGGCTTGCCATTCACATAGTAAAGCACTATCGTGGAATCTGACCAGAAAACTGGTGTGCACAACTCCAACTCTAAATATCGCTCAATCATGCGGTTCATTTTAACTGCAATGACCGCTGCACACAGCTCGAGCCTAGGTATGGTAATCACTTTAATAGGTGTCACCTTCGCCTTAGCTGCCACGAGATTAATATCCCGAACTTCGCCATCACCATCAATGATACAAAGATAAGATGCACAACCATAACCATTCTCAGATGCATCCATAAAGGTATGAATCTGATATCGCATCTTCTCATCGCCAGAAAACCCCAGCCAACGATCGACAGAGAAACCAGTAATCAAACCAAGATCGGCAATCCAATCGTCCCACCTCGACTGTAAATCCTCCGGCAAAACCTCATCCCAAGTGTAGCCAAGACGACAAATATCCTGCAGCAAGATACGTGCCAATAAAACGAACGGGGCGACCAGACCCAGCGGGTCAAAAAGCGAGGACATAGTCGACAGAACTCCCCTTCGTGTGTACACGACATCTTTCGTAACAGAAGCGAACCCCAGAGTGTCCTTTTTCTTCATCCAGGAACAACCAAGCGTCTGTGCTGCCGGCGACGCGTCCATTTCAAGGTTGACAATTTCTTTCTCTTCTGCACGGCATTCGACAGGTATCACGGACATAATCAGCTCGCTATTCGAACTTATCTTCGCCAACATGAAGCTCCCTCTGGCCAGCAAATGTATAACCTCGGTCATAGTGCGCGCTCCAATAATCTCGTCAATAAACGCCCTGAGAAGGTCGTCTACATAAAAATGCTTCAAGATTGTGTCGATGGTTTCTGGGTGATAGTCCTTCTTCAGGTGCCGTGCTAGCCATCTCATCGCAAAAATCGAGGCAGCCGCTGACCAACATCCACCAAACATGTGCGTGGTCATCTGGTGTTCGGTCTTCTTTCCTGCCAAGTCGTCATTCTCGAACCAAAGAAACTTCAGGCACGACCTTTGCTCTACAGGGACTTTCACCTGATTATACATGGCCTTTACATCGCCTGTGACTACGTACTGAAATCTTCTAAACTTGATAAGTATGTCGAGTACGTTCGCGGTGTAATTTGGCCCTGGTGAAATGGCATCGTTAAGACATGCTCCCATGAAAATGTGACCACCGTCTCCAACTATTCGACACTTGCCGGGCTTCTTTGGGCTCAATACTGGTTGAATTGGAATAAACCATTCCTGGCCTGGCTTCGATTTAGTCGTGACATCTTCAGCGTAGCCAGCTCTAAAATTCTCGTGCATCGAGACGACAAACATGCTGTAAAGCTTCTCATCACGTGACAACCTTCTCTGTAACGAATCCAATCGTTTGGCGGCTGCGTTGTAATTATTCGGCATATCAAGCTTCCCTTCTTTAAACGGAATGGGCACGACTACATGGTCATCAATCAAGCGAGTTTCTTTTTCCCACATCTTCTCTATCTCCTGATTTTCATAACTCATCATAACCGCATCGGGAACTTGTTCAAGTTGCGTCAACTTCTCCACAGCAGCTACAAGCAGCTCATCATCGCCCTTGATTTGAGAAGGTCGGCTATAGCTCGGCAAAAGATTTCTACTATCGGCCATCGAGGATTTGGTCTTCTCCATATTATACCCGTGTACAGTCCATCCTATGGGCGTCCTGATTGCATAAGGTGAATATGGTATGGGGTTCTCTACTTGCTCTTCACGCTTCATAATATGAGCGTTATCCTGACCAATCAATATATCGATATCATTGGTCTCATGAACTGGCATATTGATTCCTCTTATGTGCGGCCATCTATTCATCGACTTTAAAATCTTCGCGTATCTGTCATCTAAGATTTCTTGATCAACGACAACCGCATTGAAAACCAAATGATCTTTGGTGCAGCCCTTGCCTCTAATCCAGAAGGTGACCACTTCAGAATCGATCACTTTATCTGAAAACAGTGTCGCGGCATCAAACTTGATCCGTTCTGTAATAGGTATACCAGCCCGCTGCTGCGCCTTTCTCGTAATTATCGTAAAACCACCCCCGGTGTCATGGAAGGCGTGAGTAGCTATCTCACCGTGATCTCCCTGTATGTAAACAGGTGTCAATGGCATCGCGTAGCGTGTGATTCCGGTGTAATTCATAATCGGCAAAGATTCGTTCTCCTCATCGTCTTGATCTGCTTCATCATCATCGAAAACATCGGATCTCACCAACGACCTTGAAATACCCTTATCTGACTTGAAAGATTTCGCGTCTTCTTCTTTTTTCAGAGCATCATGGAAGGCGTTGTTGTGTTTACCCCCACACGGTATCTTCTGACATCTCCAAGTGAACTGGCAATCATCAACAGCATGTCGGGTACTCAAACAAAGAATGCACATCTTGTGATCTCGAGCAAACTGCAACTTGGTTTCGCTATCCATTGCCCTGAAAACGTCACACCTACGAGTGTAATGCTCTTTGTCACAGCAAGCACACAACTCCCTAGGTGGAGCTCGTCCACCCTGAGATGCCGGTTCAGCAATCGCCCTCTGCTTCTGATCAATACGATTCGCCGTAAGAGCGAAAGATTTTTTCTTAGATACGGTAACTTTATTCTTGACTTCATACAGGCTCGCTACTTTGCTTAACGAGTCTGCTCCATAGACGGGATCGGCCTGTTCATCAGCAGCGTCGGACACCAGGTCGATCAATTGCTGCAGTGAGGCGGTTCTACCATCGTCGTTTGCCTGACGCACGAGCTTTCTCCACCTGTTATGAAGATAAGTCGGCATTCTAGACAACAATGCTTTCTTCTTGTCGGTATTGTCCAATTCGCCAATACACCCCATGGTCTCCAGCGTCTTCTTGCAAGCGCGGAGATCGCTCGAAAACAAAAGCATATCTTCGGGAGTCTTCAGCTTTTCATACGACATCAAACGCTCAAGCCAAGCGTTAACCACTAGATGTGGTTTGCCGTATTTATCTTTCAAGATTTGTCGAGCTTGCAGATATCCCTCCTTAGGTGCCTGATATTCGCAACATTCGAGATATTTGATAACCGTGTCGCCACAATATTGCAAAAGCGTGTTAAGTTTGACGCTATAAGGTGACGCAGTATTACCAACTAAATCATCGAATCTGTTGATAAATGCCTGGAATCTCGTCACATCGCCTTCGAACTTTTTGATCTCCACTTTAGGACTTTGCATGGTACAATAAAAGCGTTCTTGTTGGCTTCTATTATCTTGCATAATACTCTGTACCATTTCATAATTCGATTTTTGCATAACATGCGAAATCGCCAATAAGTCATCTTGACCTATGCCAATACGACTCATATCTCCAAAGGCAGTGGTACGCCGACCTGGTGCACCGGTACGAACAGGTGACGAGGTATCTCGCGAGGCATCTCGAGCGGGTTGCTCTTCAGAAGCCATCCTAAGAGATTGAATGGTTTCTTGATAATATTTCTTATCTTTATCTGCATCTTCTTGCTGATTGACTATAACTCCCCTCAACGTAGATATTTCATCCCTCGCGGAGTTCAAGTCTGACATCTGCTGCTGCATGTCACGAAGCTGTTCTTCTAGCTGAGCCATTCTTACGGTCTGTTGGTCAATGACGATCGCTCTTTCAACAGCAATCTCTTCGTAATTGCGGGTGGAACCTGAAAACGGATCAGGGCCTTTGCCTCCAATCGCTCCTACAGCTCCACTCTTGCCTGTGTCCGACTTCGACTTAAGTGACTTAATCGCAATCATCCAATCATTCGCGTCGATCAGCACCTTCCTGATATCTTCCGATAAATGATGCTCTTGGTCATCAATATCTCGAGCATCCAGTACTAGTCGTATCGCCAACTTGCGGATTTCACCCACGATCAGGTTCTCCTTATCTTTCGCGACAATCAGATTTTCCACAGCCTGCTTACACTTAATGAGATTGTTGAAATCATCCTGAATCAACACTTGACGTATATCTACGATCAATCCGCGAATTTCAGCTTGTTGACACGTTCTTCGCAGGAGAACATCCTTAACCTGAGAATCCTGACTTTCTTCGACAGGATTTCCCATGCTTCCATATGTTAAAACAATGTTGCGCTTGGATTTCTTCGTAAAATTGTAAACGATTTCTTCTAAAATAAACTTTCTATCTTCTACATGTTCTACTTCTATTCTTTGGAATCTTTACTTTTATTCGATTATGTCGGGAACGCAGGGAAATACGCATAAACCAGCCGAAACTGTTAAACGTTTATTTATGGTTTTAACTGGAAACAACAAAAAGTACGTGGCACTTTAAAAGCTATCACATGTCAGATTTATCACATCATTTTTCATCTCAAAAAATCACCACAAGAAAAGCGTCATCATTACATTAAATCAATCACAATAGCATCGCAACATACCATACTGCGGGTCCAACATAGAAATATCATCCAAACACTACTGATCAAGCAAATTTTCGCACTTTTCCTCCATCCAATCACGTTAACAAAACTGCTTCCATAAACGTATCGTGTGCGACTGACCCAATTAAACAACACTCGCCAGATGTCACCTCTCAAGCTACCGTACTACTCTTAGATAATTAATTAACTCGTGAATAAAATATTTCATAGACGCAACACTATTAATATGTACCGCGCGCGTCAACTGTGCAGCGCTCCCTCCGTTCTCAGCTACCACAGGCGGAACATCTACTGTCATCGTCGTCAGATTTATCCTTCCGGATTGTTTTCCATCGGTGAAACTGTCGATCGTTTAGGACTCTTTAAAATTGTGTTTACAAGTAGATGAGGGCGAAAACATGAGAAACATATTTATCTTCTCGGAAAGGTAAGATATCAATTTTCCGTGTTAGAGCTTTTGATTACTACCAGCACAATATGTTCATTTTACTGCCGCGCACAAATCAAATCCTACTTAAGACACGTGTATATTTATACATTATTAATAATATAAGTTATTCATAATGATTATGTTACGAAATTTGACACCAGATTTGTTTTGTTTTAGTTCAACCATCTTCATCATTAAAAGCTATTAAACATGATTAATTTCAACAAAAATATCTGTGTTTCATTATGCTTGACGTAATCCTACGATAAAGACGGAGTATCAGAAACGACAAATTTTGTTAAAGAACTATATATTTTATTCAAACTTAAGCCTTGCCAACGAAACAATACATTTGTAATTACTACACAATCATTTATGCTATATGGTGTAAATGCATATACTAAGAAAGAGAAACTATTGCACTCATACTCCGAGAGACAACGTAGACCAATTCTTTGACATTAATAATATAATCTGTATTAATTTTTCCTATGCATGCTGTAAACTCGAGAAATTATCACACAAAATCGAATAGTCCTGTTAAAAATGGAGTCGGACTTGTAATCATAAACTCCGTTATCATAGGAATGTTTTAAGATAAAAAGAACTAGAAAATTACGATAGGTGGTTTATAAAAATGATTCTATTGACATAATACATTAGGCTGAGACAGTGATGAACACGGATAACCCGTTAAGCATCTGGGAATATCAATTCGCGGAGTTTTCGCGGTTTTTTCCAGACCGGAATGAATATTTCATGCTACTACCTACCAAGTAGCTAAGAAATGTGGTTTTGCGAAGGCCCGAGAGATGGCAGCAGTA
>JAXGGS010313839.1:0-13778 GCA_035585475.1 Armandia brevis
CGCACCCTCGTCTTCAGAAGAAAAAAAAAAAAAAACCTGCCGCACCGACCCTGGTGAAAAAAAAAAAATAAAAAAAAAAAAAAACCTGCCGCCTGCACCCCCCTCTCAAGCAAAAAAAAAAGCTTGAGAAACTAATCATTATTTTTGTTCAGCCTTAGATGAGGTTTATACTATTCGACATAATATTTGTTAATTCGATGTTAGCTTAATCAAAACGTTAGGAAAAATTAAATTGACGATAAAAAATGTACTGTAGATTTAATTTGTTTTACGGTTTAACAAAACTTGGAACTTGATTATGTGCAGTATTTAACATATCTTATTTCAGCTGAAGAAACAAAAAAGTACGCTTGTGTGAAGCTGAAATCAGGCTTATTGGAAGATATTTTACTCTTCCAGACATCAACAGACGGTGAGTGGGCTGTGTACATTTGAATTATCATTAAACATTAACATTGACACCATTAAGGGAGCTTGATATTAGGGAAGTACTTATCTAGTTTATGTTCACAGACATCGACTTGTTTAAGACGTTCATCGACAACCCAGAAAAACATGTTTTGGAGCTCTTGGAGGTAAACACAAATTAGATTTATAGGTAAATCATATCACCTCCACTCAAATGAAATTTTGCGAATCCTCAGATGGCAAAATAGATTAATCTTGAAACTCTATGAGATTGCCTCGTAATCACAAAAAGATTAGAATTATATCAGTTATTAATACGGATGACTATCTCTAAAGTCTAATTAACATCAATATGGAAATATGCATACGATGATGACCCACAAGTCCATGGAATGTTTAGATTAGACACGAAGTTGGACTGTTTAAACCTCACATGCAAAAGGTTTAATTTGGCATACGATACTTTTGCAGTTAAAGGTTTTTCTTTTTCTAGGAACAAAGGAGTTGGGGCTGCAACAAACTATTCACATGTCTCAGGAAGGACCTGTATATTCTACCTGGTGTTGATTTAGGTAATAGTATACTTAATGGAATCTGATGTCAGAGAAAAACAGTTATCATGTTCACATTAATACTTCAAATTATTGTATTTCAGTGGACGGGAAACCTGAAGTATTTGTGAGACCAGACGCACTGACAGCCATACCTCGTCCGGTTCTACTTCTGGTAGATGCTTCTAAATTTCTCGACCTAGAACTGTTCTCCAAGAGACAAAGGAGACAGTTGGAAGATGATAAAGGAAACACTTCAGATATGAGATCTAATCTTCTGAAATACCTACAAAGAAATTCAGATCCTGAAGCAGCATATCATCAGTTCACAGAAAAAGCTAAAGTGACACAGGAAACCAAACTTCTGGCTAAAATTGAAATGTTTCGCAAAAGACCACCATTCAACGGTATGTTCAAGAATTAGCAAGTGGTATATTAGGTTTCATATATTTGTAACACTATATAAAAATGATATATCATTTTGCTTAATATGAATTCAATTTGTATCAAGTATGTTAAATATTTAAGGTTAAAACATATAAACTTAATTAAATTTTGTTTCGAAGAATGATCATGATTATTCGGTACAAAGTAACAATATTTATTTTCTTAACAGAAATATATGGAAGTATGCAGCTGCAGAAAGCCTGTGTAAGTCTTAAGCAAATTCATATCACAAAAATGGCGGAAAGAAATAATAAAATCACCAAGCGATTTTATGACAAAAAAGGGGTGTTTTATGTTACGATGTGTATACATAATGATGCAACGGAAGTCCTCACCGAGGACCACATAAAGAGGAATGCAGAAAGTTTTGCAAATGAGGACACAGAAGTGGAGCTTTCCGAATTAATGTTATTCAATGACAAAGAACAGAATCCTCGAAAACTACTTGTTGGAGGACCAGGAACAGGAAAGTCCACAATAGCTCAGATTATCGCCTACAGATGGGGGAGGAGAGAGCTGTATGATGATGAATATGATTTTGTTTTCCTGCTGGAATGCCGAGCATTAAACAACAAGAAGCCAACAGACCTGGTGAGTCTGCTCCTAGAGGAACATGGGATGGATAAAAGCTGCTATGATGAACTTGTCGAATACTTTAGAAACTACAGTCACAGGATCCTCATCATCATTGATGGATTGGATGAGCTGAAGAATTTTGATCAGACAAAAGGAAAATGTAATTCCAAGTCTGACCTGATTAAAAAAATACTGCCTATGGCAGATATCATCTATGCACTTTTGAATGAACAATTCAACACGAAGTTGAGAATTTTGCTCACCAGCCGACCTATGGAAAATCTCGCAACTTCCAGATTCTCGCAGTCTCTTTATGCTCTTGGATTTAGTGAGGATGCTATTGATGAATGCAGTTTTGCTCTCTGCCCAACTGCAGAAAAACATAAAAAGCTTACAGAAGAATTCCATAAGAGGCCAATTCTCAAGTCGCTGTGCGTGATTCCCTTTAACTGTGTGCTTGTTTGCCATTATCTTCTGAGTGATCCATCTGCCATCAACTCACAGACACAATTATCTATCTGTGTTATAGAAGAAGTACTTAAGAAGCGAGATATGGACACTGGAAATGACGATCCAAAGGAAGACACTATGCTACATGACCAACAAGAACGCACAACGATGGACGACAAAACAATGAGTAAACAATCTATTATATCTGTGGCTCAGCTAGCTTTCGAAACAATGATGGCTGATGAAATTATATTTTCGGCACGCAAATTGGATGCAGGAATCGACCCACAAATTGTCCATAATTTGATAGAGGTTTTCGAGACACATGAAACTCCCAGCGAAGCGCGAGCCCAGTTTATTCACTTATCTGTACAGGAATTCCTGGCAGCTGTCCATGTCTGTGCGACAGAGGATGACGATTTGATCATGCAGATTCTTGCCAATTCATCTAGGACACACAAAAAAAACCAGTTTGAACACCAAAGCAGAAATGAACAGGTGTTTGACAACATCCAGTTATATGCTGCTGGTTTGCTGGGGGACAAGGAGAGAGGTCACTCATTGCTGAAAAGATTTTCTGACAGTTTAACAGCAGATAGATATTTCGAAAAGGCGAGAAAGTTAATCACAGAAATGATCACCCACAAAGCTGGAAAAAAATCTAAATTAGCTAAACTGCTGCTAATCAGATGTTTCCATGAAGGGAAAATACAAGGAATGAGGACACAAGTTGCTGAATGTTTACTTACTAGCCCAGAGTATCAGAAGATTAACGAGAAGAATGCACTGGATCTCTGTGACGTCCCTGGGGGAATTCTGCCACATCATCTCGAGTCGATAGGATATTTTCTTCAGAATTGTCAACAATTGACCAGATTAAAGTAAGCAGATTTATATATATAAACAATGCATGTGATATAAGAAAGGCACTTTGTATAATCTTTGAAGTCTGTTTCTTCTTAAACTTAAAGACATTGAAACATCTACAATTTATATTGAAACGTATTTCTGGTGACACAGCAGCTCCATAAGCCGATTATTAACTGATCGTTTGTGTGAACTTCTCCCTCTTTTTGTTGATATGTTTCAAACGTTTGTCTGAGGGGAATATACTTTTATACAATTTAAGATGTTTAATGCCCATGAGGGAATCTGTATGGCATAAAGGTGTCACCTCAAGCAATTGAGATTCATTTCAAACACAACAAATATGGTATGAATCTATATCATATGATTAGTTTGGTATCGAGTGGGGATTAGCCAGAGTAACGGGGAGGGTTCTCTGCAACAAGTCAAGTTATTAAAGAGATTCCCTATATTTTTATTAGTCTTGGGTGAGATATTGATTTTAAAGTGAACAAATCAACCAGATGATCTAACTTTTATCAGCTGGCGAGGTGTTCACTGTTTGACAAAATTATTATCGGGCACACACTCGCATCACATCAGGCCGGTGTTTGTTGAGTAGGTTGCAATAAGCCGTTGGTGTAGAGCTTTCATCTGGCTGCGATGTCTGTGCATATTAGTTTGAGCGGGGCAATTGGCTGTTTTTATTTCTGTAAAGTTTAATTTTTGTAAATAGGCTGATAAATGATCAATCATATTCAACCTGATAGTAATTTATGCAATGTATGTTCTACGAACATTTCAGCTCTCCAGCACTACTGATACATTAATAACGGTAGCCCTAAAAGGCCACCTTTTAGGGTTAATTATTTGATTCAATGGTTCATTTGCTCATGATAACATATAACACGAGATAATTATGGATGGAACTATAATTGTTGTTCTATACGGCCAGGAATACATTTTTAAGTCGTAAATTTAATGTGTTTAGAGGATATTGATATCCCTTGGTGTGGTTTGGGAAACTGCGGCTGAGCACAGGAATGAGGTGTTGAATGCAATAACATGTGCTACCGGTTAGCGCTGCCCCGGCAGTGACTGGTGTCACACCAAACCTGACACTTCCAGGGTACCTTTTTTCACACCTGGGCAGATTATCTGACTGGTTGGCTTATAAAACTTCACCGTGATCATGAATGCATCTTTTAGATATCTGTCATCCACTTGTAGACTAATTACACCTAATTTTAGATATATATGATAAGGTGCTGATCATGTTATATATATTTATATATATATATTTATAATTCAGTCTGCCAATAACTTAGTGGTCCAAAAACAATGAAAAAATTGTTGTTTTAAAAGGTGCAAGTTATGTTTCGTGACCACTTTGCTGTTCCCAGTACATAAGTTAACACATTATTAAAAATTAAACCACGGAATCCACTGAAGGGATGATGCATATACACCGCTGCTGCTGCAGGTGGCTCTGCTCCTCTATGGGCCGGGGGAGGCCACATAACCCAAACGCCTGACATGTTTAACATCGAGTATCTCAGATGATTGTAATTGATACATTCTAAATACTAATAAGCTCACGTCTCTTCCCTATACAACATTAATAAACCCACAGTAATTGTCCCTAAAAAATATTGATAAACCCGCCTCACTCCCCCATAAAGCAAGTCGTTAGTGTGAATGTTTCACACTAGTCAGGAGTGACGTCAGCATTCAACAGAAAATGTGCGTTCTAGGGAACTCAGGGAAGAGCAGCACTTTTCCTGTTTGGCAATGCTAAACAGCTAAAGAATGACTCGCAGCATCAAGCATTTACCTCCCACAGGTAAGGACTGCACTTGAATCAACAACGCACTTAAGAGAGGCGAACTACTTGCACTGGCAGGACAGCTCTAGGATCTGGCCCAAGCCGTAGCCAAAAAAGGCAAATAAATCTAAGAAGCAGAACAAAGAGAAAGCAGACCTGGGCAAATTGATTGCGGAACTGGCAAGTACGACGATTTGGATTCTTCGAGCTTCTCTTGCTCCAATAACAACACCCCATAGTCGAATAAATTGATTAAGAAATGCAGCAAACGCAACCTGCCTGAGGCAGAAATCAAGGCAAAAACATGCAGGTTCCCAAAGGGAAATTGGAGTGAATCCGGACTAAACCTAGATGGGGCAGTGGACTCCGAAGCGATCTGCTTTAAGTAGCCTTAACAGTGTCTGCTCCCTGTGAATGACACCCAACCCCTCTACAAACTCCTGGCAATTCATGAATTGATCTTGGGCATTCACCAAATGATTAAGCTGCAATTTGTGAAAGAAGAGTAGCTTAATTTACTCCTGAATTTTCCTGTCATGGTGACGGGTCACGTGGTGTGCACTCTCTCCCAGTGGAGGCTCAGTGGTTCACGCTAACTGAATTTTGCCAATCGGCTCGTTGTAATTTGCGGGTAATTAGATCACCCGTTCAGTAGCCGGTGAGAGTGGAGGAGCTTTCAGCTAAAATTCGCGCCCCTATCCCTGTTTCCCTCACCAAGTGTCACTAACTTGCCCTGTTTGACAAGATGACTTACACCTAGGCCTGTCTTAATGATAAGCAGAATCATTAAGAAGTAAAAATTCCACAAGAGATGGAAGAGGTCTTAGGACGTTTTTAGAACCACCCTTCGTACCCTGGTTTCAAATATCACCATCATAACTAGACCAAAAAACTTTTCCTGAAATGACTCACTGCACCAAAATATGTAAATATAAATCCAGATCTCGGAGTAAAAGTTCCGAATAATGGCTCTATCAGCTTGACCCACAATTTATCTTACGTTTTTAGCAAAATTCGTTGCTTTTGCTAAGACACATGTGTGCAAAAGTATTTAGGGAGCCCTGGTAAAATTTATGGGGCTCAGCAAGTAGTATTGGGTGTACTACTCTACTTTACATTAGTTATTTAATTACTCCCCAGAGGGTGATCACATCATTTGGTAATACTAGTGTGTACACTTCTTTGTTGGTTGTGCCCAGGGGTACATGGGTGAGGCTGGGGTACCCTTGAATAAAGTTTGTGGTCGAATGTACTCTGGGGCAACTGAGTGTGGTCAGATATGCCTTGGGTAAATGGGCCTGGTCGGCTTTCGCCTGGGGATAGCTTGGTGTGGACCGTTGTGCCTTTGGGTTTCTGTTGTGGTTGGTTGTGCTCTTGGGTAATAGCCATGGTTGTTTGTGCGCCGCGGACACTATGTGATGTCAGTGTTGCTCTGGGATAATAAGCGTGGTTGGTTGTGCCCGGGTGTGGTTGGTAGAGCCTTAGGGTAATGGGATTGGTCTGTTGTGCCGAGGGGTAACTGGGTGTGGTCAGACATACCTTGGGGTAATTTGCGCGTTTGGTTGTGCTCGGGGATAACTGTGTGATATCATCATTGCCCCTGGGCAATGTGTGGGTATGGTCGGTTGTGCCCGGGGGTAACTGCGTGTGATCAGACATGCCCTGGGGTAATTGGCGTGATCGGTTGTGTTGAACAATAAAGTTTATTGTCAGTGTTTAGAGATTGTTGCTTATGTGTCTTTGTTTATATCGAGATGAGTTGTCCAGTGTTTGTCACGGTGTGATTGTCCCACGGCGAAATTAGTGACACCACTTGTGGTCACCCCTGAGTGACCCACCCAGTGGAGATCATTATCTCTGTCACATGTTCCAGTAATAAACTGCCAGTCTCCTAACATATCTATTCGAAATTAAAAAAATATCTGTTAGTTAGCAAGAAACCTCCGAATACTACACATGTTGTACTTTCGCCAATCGTGCATTAATAAAGTATTCTGAAGAATATCTTACCTATAATAACCTCAACAGGTTATGGGCCAAGGTAACTGATATGACACTTGGAACCTGGAAATCTAGGGAACCAAAGACTTAACTGAGAACACACTACGATGTACCTGAGCTTAGTAATGTTGAACCAACAAGATTGGACAAGTGGTCAATCAGTC
This sequence comes from Armandia brevis, assembly GCA_035585475.1. NCBI lineage: Eukaryota > Metazoa > Annelida > Polychaeta > Opheliidae > Armandia > Armandia brevis. The sequence goes on from JAXGGS010313839.1 coordinate 7,269, forward strand.
AATCTCGATGGGGAATCATACTGGATGACCTGTAAGGTCCAAATGAAGCATCTGATGCTAAACAAGGAGCTCTAGGGGTACTTGGACGAAACCGAGATACTACTGACGGATACACAGGAAAAAACAGCACTCCATGTAACCTTCAAGAAGAAGAATAAAAAAACGCTGACCAATATTATGCTGTCCGTAAATATGAACATAGTACCAATTATACAAAATTTTGAGAGCTTGCTAGCCGTGAAGTTGCATCTTAGGAAGGAGTACCTTTGGATGGACATGGTTGAAGGCCGGGACACGGACAAACAATGAGACATGCGTGACATTAGCGATCGACTGGCATCAATGAATTCACCAATTTAAGTGAAAGATCAGGTAATGACTCCTTAATGACTCATGTAGTTTGCCCATCTCATATTCAGCTCTAGTAACCACACTAGGAGCTCAGATCTACAAGATCACTCGGACCAACGCACACAAAGCCATTCTGGACAGAGACTCGTTGGGGAACCACCAGGATCACACCCTTGTGGAAGTGCACTCAAGGAAAGGACCGTGAAAGCCGAAGTTGTTAAAACTGCAACAAAAATTGACATATCAGCCATAATTACTTGAGTGGATCAACAGGAGTGTCCCCCTCTGCTGCTGCCCGTCGGGTTCATGAGTGGAGTGACGCCGCTGAGGACGGGAATCTGCCTTAGGAGAAGTATGTGAACCGGCGGTTCTGCCAGAGTCATAGGGTGTACCGTGCTGTAAGGTATGAGCTTGATTGTGACAAAGCAGCTTAGCAGAGATTGCTGAGAGTGCCCATCGAACCTGGCTGGAACTGCAGCAGTCCAGTTTAGTTTTACCGAAATTAGATGACTACTTCTGAGCTAGTCAGTAACATTTTTATATGATGTAACATATCCCGAACGGGTTAGGGTACGGGTTAGGGTGAGGGTCAGAGGGTCAGAGGGTCAGGGTTAGGGTTGGGGTTGGGGTGATGATCGATCAGCCGTCAAATGCCCGAATGCAATTAAGAAAGCTGCCCAACACACACACCACACACGAACGTTCATTCACCTTATGAATTCAATGGGATGATTTGGCTGGTCTGTCACTTTTTTTCCAAAATTGGTCCGCTAAATACACCATTTGCTTCCACTTCTTCCTAAAAGTATCAGGAACATCGAACTTTCCCACTACACCACGCGCCTTCCTAAGATTTAGAAGATGTTCCGGCGTCAACACCATGGAATCATCACCATCCTCAGACGCTCGCGTCAGTGGTCGTGAATTAATCACTTGCTCCACTGATGCTGTGAAAGTAGCCAATCCTTCATCCGTTAAAGCCTGATTGCCAGCCAAACCCAGAAATGTCGCTCTATACGACCGGTTCAACCGCTCCCAGACGCCACCATGATGACTGGCCAGAGGCACATTGAATCGCCATTCAATACCCTCAAGTGCCAGCTTGTCGCCCAGAAACTTGTTGTTGAAACCTGATATCAACTCCTTGAGCTCCCTCCGAGCTCCCACAAAATTAGTGCCATTGTCACTATATATAATCCTTGGCTTACCTCGTCTCGCTATAAAGCGCATCAACGCCTGTAAAAACGACGACGTGGATAAATCAAACGAGATCTCAAAATGAGCCGCTCTCGTCTGAAAACACGTAATTGTACATACATACCTTTTACACATCGCACGTCCTACCTTGACCATAAATGGCCCACAGTAATCGATCCCCACCGTATCAAAGGGTACGGTACCGGTTGTTACACGTTCCTCAGGCAAATCCGACATTACCTGTTGCATCGGCGATCCACGCAAACGTTTACAATAAACACAACGTTTGATCACATATTTTACAGTCTTCTTTCCTCCCAATACCCAAACGTGTTGCTTCACATCAAAATATGTCCGCGCCACACCTGGGTGCCCCAATCGATCATGCTGGTATTTCACAAACATTCTCGTAGGCATACAATCGGGTAGGATAGGAGGATGTTTCGGATCATAAGATAATCCCGACATCATCAACCGACCACCAACTCTGACGACACCCTCAGCATCAAATGGAAATAACTTTCTAAAGATCTTACTTCCCCTTTGAGCTGTAGTCAAATATTCGTCCTGAATCAACTTGAAACATACCCGCTCTGCACTCTGTACTTCTGCAACAGCGAAACTCTTTCGAGTATATTTCCTGGTTTTCAAAAACCCAATAATCTGTCGCCAAACACACACACATCTGAGCAAACGATTCCATTGCGAAAAATGCTCCAACAACGTTTTCCTCACGTCACAAGATTTCGCAGCATACATCAAATTGATCGACACACCACCACGCTTAACCTCTAACTTGTCTTTATTCACTTTCAAGTCAGGCTGTTCTGGCAGCAAACTGTCATCTTTCAGGAAACTTGGTCCCTGTCTCCAATCCACCTTATCCACGATTTCTCGTGCCGTCAACCCACGTGAGACATAATCCGCCGGATTAGCCTCTGACGGAACATACTTCCATTGTTCAAATTCAGTATGTTGTTGCACATAAGCTATTCTGTTTGCTACAAACGTTTTAAAGCGCCATGATTGACCTCGCACATACCACAAGACAATCATAGAGTCCGACCAATAAACTGTCGGCTCCAATTTTTCCTCAATCATTTTCTCTACAGCACGTGTCAATTTCACTCCAATCACAGCTGCACTTAATTCCAATCTTGGAATCGACATAGTATTCATCGGCGATACTTTTGCCTTAGACAACATCAAATTCGAGCTTAACACTTCGCCCTCATCCGATGTCACAACCAAATAAACCGCCGCACCATACCCAACCTCGCTTGCATCGGTGAATGTGTGCAGCCTATACCTCTGCTTAACCATTGGATCTATGCCCATCCACCTAGGCACCTGAAATTCCTGTGCCACCGGGACATCTGCCATCCACGACGTCCACTCTTGATTGTACACTGCCGGGATTTCATCATCCCATTGCAACTTCAACTTACATAATCGTTGCAGCAATATTTTCGCTTTCATAACAAACGGCGCAATCAATCCAAGAGGGTCATAAAGCGACAAAGTTGTCGACAATACACCCCGCCTCGTGTGTGGCTTATCCAAAGCAATCGCTCGAAATGTCATCACATCTTTAAATGGTCGCCAAACCGAACCAAGCATGTACGTGATTGCACCATCTTTAACGAACAAATCCATTTCCTGGAACTCCTTTGCTCGTAACTCGGGTGGCAAACTCTCAAGGATCAACCTGTCACTAGAACCAATTTTAATGAGATCAAATCCCCCGTCACCTAGAACCCGTCTCACACCATGTACTATGGTAACACCCAACTTGGCGTCCCATATCGGACGAATCATGTCGTCAACATAAAAATGTTTCATGATCGTTTTTATCACTTCAGGATCGGCCTGAGCACCCAAATTCTTTGCCTCCCACTGCATTGTATACATCGATGCTGACGGCGACCAAACCCCACCAAACATCTCAGTACACATTCGACATTCAACCTCATCAAATCTCTCTGGTTTTCAGGCACTCGCACCTGATTGAACATATCTTTAATATCGCCAGTGATCGCCACTCGATATTGTCGGAAACGTACCAAAATCTCTATCAGATTAGCCGTAAAATTCGGACCCTGATGAATCTCCTCATTCAAACATCGTCCGTCACAAACAACACCCATATCGCCAACTATGCGACACTTGTCAGGTTTCTTCTCCGGCCGAACCGCCTGTTGAGGATGAAACCACAAATAACCATCATGGGGAGAACCCATACAAATCTCAGCAAACCCCTGCTGAAACATTCTTCGCATTGATTCAACAAACTGCTCATACAACACAGGATCTCTCTCCAACCTTCTAGTCAGACTCATAAACCTTTTCTTGACCACCGAAATAATTATTTGGCATATTCGGAGGATCATTTTTTATGGGAATCGGAACGACGACATGACCATTCTCCAGAACCGTCTCCCCATCCCATTTCGCCACAATCTCAGTATTCACTGGATTCACGTGCACTACGTCTGGTACCTCATCGATTTTCCAAAACAAATCTACCTTACGATCAAGCGACAAATCAGCCTCGACCGCATTCTTAGCCACATTCAAAGCCTGTTCAATCTTTATCTTTTGCTTAACTTTGCCCAGAACGTAATGTCCCATCATCATCCACCCCAGCGGCGTACATACAGCATAAGGCATATCATCGTCAGGACCATCAACCCTTTTCAGCTCTTTCCATAACTTAGAATTACTTTGACCGAGCAAAATATCCACCGTATCAGACCTCGTCTGAGGCATGCCGATCTCCTTTAAATGATCCCATCTACCTAGATTCGACAACCTCTTTACGTAACCTTTGTGCACCGGCAGCTCATTCACCACCACCACACCATGCATATCATACCATTTTTCGTCAACCAACGACTGTACACATACATCGACAAAATCAGTCTTCATATTTACCTTACATGTCATTGATTGCAAAGTAACATAATCTCTGTCGTAAGGCACCAACCCTACTTTGTCAGCAAACTTTTTTGTAACAAACGTTAAACATGCACCAGTATCAATCAATACATTAGAATCAAATCTACCGTTATGACCACCTACAACAATTGGTATAATAGGTAAATTGTATGAGTCTGAATCGGCGCTATGCATCACCGCACCCGCTGCTACTTGCGACTCATCGTCGTCTGAAGAATCTTCTTGTACAGCAGCAAGTCCAGCACTCGTACCGGCCACTGTTCCCTTGTTATCCTGTCTTGACTTTTTCACTTCACTGAACGCGTCATGAAGCGCTGTATTATGTCGGCCTTTACATCCAGTTTTTTGACATGTCCACTTCATGTTACAGCTCTTCACCATGTGAGAAGAATTCAAACACAGTAAACACAGCTTTCTTTCATAGACTAACTTCAGTCTATCTCGAGCACTCAGCGAGGTAAACTTGGGACACTGACGCGGGTAATGACTCTCCTTACAAAACACACAACTAATTCGTCGCTGAAAAGTGCGAGCTTCATCAATGTTTCCACTTCGCGAGTCACATGTACCGCCTTCGACCGCCAGGAAACCAGCTCCCTACCTTCTCCCTTGTTTCTTGCTCTCTGGCTCATCAGAACGTACATTCAGCTTATTCAAGCTCGCCGTTCCATAAATTGGATCTGACATCTCATCAGCCGCATTAGCAATCACATCCACCAGATCTGCAATCGTAACTTTCTGCAACTTAGCCACCTTTTCCCTATGCAGCTTACGCCAACGGTTTTGAATAAACATCGGCACTTTCGACACTATACTTCTCATATTTGAGGTATTTTCTAGATCCGAGATGTATCCAAGAGACTCCAACGATTGATGACACGATTTCAAATCGCTAGCAAATCGTTGCACTTCATCAGCCTTGCTGAGCCTAGGATAATCCAACATCTTCTCGACCCACGCTTGAGAAACGAGAAAGGGATTGCCATATTTAGTTTTCAGAATGTCCCTGGCGAGACTATATCCCTCTTCGGCAGCTTTGTAATTGCAACAGTCAAGATGCACTCGAACCTCGGCACTACACGACTGTATCAACGTGTTCAATTTGAGCGCATCCGTGGCCGACGTCAAACCTATCAGATCATCAAATCTGCTAACAAATGAATGATATTCAGTAAGCTTGCCTGTAAACTCCTGTAACTCCACTTTGGGAGTTTGCATCGATGTATAAAACAACTTATGTTGAGTCGTGTTTTGATCCAAAACTTGTTTAAACATTGACGCGTTCGATTGTGATATTATCTGTGAGAAGTTCAACCAATCCCCAGAAGTCACCGACATCCTTGTCGATTCCATTGAAGGCAAAAACGACGCCCTCGCCTTCTCCTCTTCCAAACGATCAGACAATTTCTTAACTCTATGTCTTTCATTGGACAGCTCGCCTTCCAACTTGAATTTATCCGATTGCACATCGGACAACTCAAGCCGCACCCGATCTACCGCTTCTTGAATTATTTGCTGTTGAGATCGATGTTCTTTGTCTTGTTTACTTATGGTATCGCGCAACAAACCAATCTCATAACGAGCATCATCCAGATCTCCCGAAGCGCTCGACAACTCGTTCACACGTTGTCGCAAACTAATGTTTTCTTCTTCAACAGTGTTTTCTTTCGTAGGTTCGCCGGCACCCTTGACGACAACAGAATCCTCAACGTTTCCTTCTGTCGACGATCCTATTTTCACTGATAATAGCCATTCATTAGCTTCTTGATACACCAAAGCCGTGTCCTCAGTAAGCTTCTTTGCTTTCTCTTCTTCAGCTTTAATGTCCACTTCTAACTTCGCAGCGTAAGCTCGGACGGTTTCGAGATAACCATCATGCTTCGCCAGACTCTCGATAAGACTTTGACACAACTCTTCGATTGACTTAATTTTATCCTTGGTGTCATACTGTAACACCGTTCGTATCCTTGTGATACACGTTCGAACTACACCTTGTTGTGTAGA
>JAXGGS010313950.1:0-13777 GCA_035585475.1 Armandia brevis
GCGTTCCAGAAATTGTACGCATGGGCATGAAACCAGAGCATATGCCAGCACTGGCAAAGCTTATCGCCACAGGCCTGACAGACGAACCAAGCGCCATCGCCGAACAAGTCACTGCCTTCCGCTCCCAATTCAGCGGAGTACATTTTGTATTGGGGGAATAAAAATAAAGAGTTAAAATCGGCGAACACACACATTTTTAAACATTAATTATAGAGAGATTTAATAATGTCATTGGTTACCTGTGAAGACTGTAACGCTCAAATATCAGATAAAGCTCTTGCTTGTCCTAATTGTGGTCGACCAAATGGTGGGCAGTATTTAGAGCCTGTCCCCGAACAAAAGAAAGTATCTTTTCTTCTCGGTATCGGTATATTTCTTCTTCCCATAATTTTTGCTTGGTTCACTCTTAAGAAGGGTTATAGCAGACCAGCAAAAATAATATCTTTTGCATGGTTGGGCTTTTTTTTGCTAATGAGTTTAATTGAACAAACACAAGATACGAGACAGCTAAGAACTCAACCATTAGAAAGTAATCAAAAGCCTGAAGCAGTAGTACAAGCCTCTCAAAATAAAAACACAGTAGCTTCTCGTGCTAGTAATACCTCGAAACAAGTGATTCAAAATGGAAAAACTACATCAAGAATAAATATTGAGTCAGTTATCAAATCTTTAAAAACATATCATGGAATAAAAGCTTCTAATTCAGGTTACGAAGAAGGGTTAGACATGACTAAGTTATGTTGGAATGAGAATGCATGTGAAGTTTATGCAAAAACAGTGCAAATTCACTCTGTACATAACTCTGTAAAAGTGTTCACGAGTATTAAAGAGACGCCGCAGTACTTTCAAAAAGTATGTAGTGCAGTCATGATTGCACTTACGGGCGCTAATAAAGAGCTTGTAGAGCAGTCAATAACAAGCTTTTTCAACCATGCGTCTCAAAATGGACGTACAGAGTGGAAAGTATTAGGTATTGAAATTACAGTAGCACCTGATTCTGAAGGTCTATTGGGCTGTGAATTTTATAAGCAGCGGTAATGTTTTTTATATGATGCGCTGTACTGTGGTGTGGTGATTACTTGCTTAAAAAGGAGTATGTATGATTGGTTATATAACCGTTGGGACAAATCAGTTTGAACGAGCGTTGCAGTTTTACGATGCGTTGATGCTGTTATTAGGTGAAAAGCAACTTTGGAAAACAGATTCAATGGCGGCTTGGGGATCATCTAGAAACGAACCCGCCTTTTGCATAGCCAAACCACATGATGGAAACGCGGCAACAGTAGGTAACGGCGTGATGATTGCGCTTAAAGTTGCCTCGTCTGATCAAGTTGATCTGATACATGCCAAAGCAATTGAACTGGGGGCTACTTGTGAAGGAAAGCCCGGAAAACGCGGATCAGGTGGTTTTTATGGTGGATACTTCAGAGACCTGGACGGCAATAAGCTAAACCTATACATTCCGGCAAACCGTGCTTAGCTGTCAACAAATGGTGTTAAAAAATAAAAATAGTGCGATAAAAATAGGGTAGAGCGCCATCGTTAAAAAATGGGGCGGAAATATAGATAAGCACCATGATCAAGAAAAACCACGCCCAGTGTATGAGGTTTGTTTTTGATAAAACGAAAAACCACAGCAGTAAAGAAGGGATGAGTAGAACCAACGGGGTCAAACGCGATTGATTTTTGAGGTTAGTTCTTTAAACGGTTGCGATGACTAATAAGGCTAAACGGTTATAACTTTTCCATTGGCTTTGTGCTGACTGTCATTCATTTACCTTTCCATACAGGCTCTCTTTTCTCAATAAAGGCTTTTCGTGCCTCCTTACTGTCCTCGGTATCAAAAGAAGACGATAGCGACTCTAAAGCCGCTTCGGGTACTTCAGAAAAATTCATATCTTCCATTTGATAGAGTAGATCACGTGCTTTTTTGAGCGCCAGTGGTGACATTTTGGCAACTTTGTTGGCCAGCAAAAGAGTTTCCTGCCTAAGTCGATCGGCGCTAACTACCTTGGTAATGAGGCCAAGCCGTTCCGCCTCAATAGCAGTAATAGGCTCACCGGTAAAAATCAATTCAGCCGCTCGCATTCGACCGATTAAACGCTGTAAAAACCAAACATGCATCCCAGGTGGTCCAGCTAAATTGGGTACTCCTGGATAGCCAAAGTCCGAATTATCAGCAGCGACGATCATGTCACAGCCCATTGCCAATGTACAAGCTCCTTCACGGGCAAAGCCATGTATGGATGCAATAATTGGCTTTGATAGGCTACGTACTAGTTTTAAGGTGTCGACGTAAAAAAGACGTAAAAAATCTTTCATTTGAATGGAATCAAAGGATTCCAGATACTTCAGGTTCACTCCGCCAGAAAGCCCCTTGCCATTACCCGCAAGAATAATGACTTTAACGGTTGGATCGCTGTCGGCAGTTTTTAATGCAGAGTGGTACTCCAGAGTTAGGTCCCTATCAATCAAGTTTAGGGGTGGGCGATTCAATGTTATTTCCGCAATGGAATTACTGACTGAATAAATCAGTGTTTGATAGTTTTTAGTAGTCATCCTATACCTATTTAAGTGGCTTATTAGCCAAGTTTATCGTATTTGTTTAACTTATTTTGTTGTGGAAATGGTGGAAGCCAAAAATAAAAGAAGCCTAAAAATCACATCAATGTTGCCCACAAACCAATGGGGTTAGATTCGATTGGCTTCTAGCAAGAAATTGGCTAGTGCAATATTATCGGGTTCTGTACAATATGAAGTTATGTTTTCCGAAAAGGATCTATATGAGTACTAATAATTCAAATGCTTTAACTATGCTTGTTGGTGCTGTTGCTGGAGTAATTACAGTGGCAGCATCTTCTGGCACATATGACTTATCTGATTCAGCAGTCGGCATTGTAATTGGGCTTCTAATTTGGCCACTGATTAAATCAAAAAAATCAAAGCACACACGAGCTTTAGTCTCTGCCACCTCTGGGCTATGTGCTTTATTGGTTGTTGGTGTCTTCGTAGACTCAGTTTTAGGCATAACTGTTTATCATGTGAGTCACTTTGTAGTGTGGGTAACCGCTTCAGCCTTCCTATACATTGTATTGCCAACCATAGAGAATAAGCATAACAAGTCAAGCAACTCGGACGGCGTAAACACCGAAAATTCTTGGAGCGTTAGAGGTCCGTTATGAAGTGTAGTAATTGCAATAAACTTATCGAAGAGTCATCTATTATTGATAATGTTGATCATTTTTTATGCCCCGATTGCGGCGACTGTATTGAGGTAGACCTGAATCCTAACAAATTAAGTTTGGATATTCTCCATCGAAAAGGTAGTGACAATACTCATGAAAGCTATTCTTCAAATTTCATTGTCGATGAATCACCTTTGTTGGACATCTTAACTAAGAGTGAAGATGGGCATGTTGATTATTTAGGCTGTTTTGCTCGTGGCTGGGACAAGCTAAATGAGCAAAGTAAAAGGCAACTTTTACTCTCAGATGCCCCTGAAATGGATAGTGGGAGAAGGTTGATCTATGTATGTCCAGAGTGTGCAGATGTAGGATGTGGTGCCTATAGTTGTAGTATTAGAAAAGAAGGTCGTTTCTACATTTGGGAAAACTTTGCCTACGAGAATGGCTACGAAGAACCTGAGCTCATAGTTGGTGTTGGCCCATTTCATTTTGATATTCCAGAGTACGAAGAAATTATTGACCGTGCTTATAAACTCTAACAAATCAATCAACTACGCGCCTTTGGTGCCGGACGCAGCGAGACTCGCCGGTTATTGAGGCGTTAGGACTCAAAGGAAGAGTTGTGAAAAAATTACACATAGCAATATCAATAAATCAATAGGGTCAGACTCGGTTAATTTTAATATTAGTTGATTTAAGATTGAGGTAATTTTTTGCAAGAACCATACAGATGGCTTGACGCCCACGTTTTGTTATTCCCGACCAACCTCAGCATGTTGTTGTATGCGGCAATAATTGTGACGCTATTTTTATGGCTGATGATGATTGTCAATTTTATTTAGATAAACGCAAACAAGCTACGAATAAAGCATGAGTGTTAGGCGGGCAAGGTGAGATATCAGCTGAAAACGCCGTACCGTGATGGAACAACGCATGTCATCTTCGAACCCTTGGGCTTTATGGCCAAGATGGCGGTGCTGGTACCTAAACCAAGAGTGAATCTCACCCGTTTTCATCAAACAGCAAGTATCGAATTCATGTAACACCAGCAAGACGTGGAAGGGGTAGAGTAAATAAACAGGACTCTACGGTCAAAAATAGTATAGAAAGACCGGCGGGAGAGCATAAGGAAATGACATGGGCACAACAGCTTAAGCGTGTGTTTAATATTGATGTCACGACCTGTAGTTCTTGTGGTGGCGTGGTCAAGATAGTTGCTTGCATCGAAGACCCGTTGATCATCAAGAAAATATTGGATCATCTGGATGCTAAATCGGGAGTACAGGCTCTGGTCAGTTATTTGCCAGAACCAAGATCACCCCCACAGGCAGATTTATTTGACTAGGTGAACAGGATACAACAGCAAATGCTGCTCAAGGAGGGGGCTGGCAGAGTGTTTTATGGGCTGGATTTGTGAACTGTTACAATTGGAGCTGGCTTTTGTGTGAAAGTAAGCGATTGGCTGGTTTATGGTACTTGGTGATGAGTTTAATCGTGATAATTGATTGTTATAAGTGCGTTGTAAGAGTATATTTGAGGTGAGAGGGGTGTTTATTCTGCTTATACTCAAAAATTCTCAAACGTGAACACCTTAAGCTAATTAGTAAAATATTCAATGAGCCAATTGAAAATTTAGAAACTCTTTGGTTAGCAAATAAAGTTTATGATTTAGTTAAAGAAGAAAATCAAGCTCTCAATGCTTTGAAAGTTGCTGAAGAAGAAATCAAATATATTACAAAAAAGTCAGTAAAATAATGCTCTATAAAATTACATCAACTAAAGAAGAGTGTTATACTCAATTAGAGAGGCTAATCTCTGATTTCAAAAGTCAACTATCTAACTTCAAAAAAAGTAGTTATAAAGAAGCTCAACTTCGAAATGATTTTTTAAACCCACTTCTAAAATCATTTGGATGGGATGTTGAAAATGAAGCACAAAAAAATCAATTTTTAAGAACTGTTGTTCAAGAAGAAACAATAGAAGTTGAAGAGTCTGATAAATTAACTAAAAAGAACCCTGATTACACATTAAGAATATTAGGAAACAGAAAATTATTTGTAGAAGCAAAAAAATCATCTATTAACATTCAAGACTCTAAAACCGCTTCTTTTCAAACTAGGAGATACGGATGGAGTGCAAATTTAAATATTTCAGTCTTAACTAATTTTGAACATATAATAATTTATGATTGTAGATTTAAACCTGATGCTTCTGATGAAGCTCACGTTTCAAGATACAAATCTTTCCATTTCGAATCTTTTTCAGAAAATATTGATGAATTATACAAATATTTATCATTTGAATCTATTCAACAAGGAATTCTAGAGGAGGATTTCCCGATAGAAACTAAAGACAGATGTACTTTTGATGACTATTTTTTAGAACAAATTGAGAATTGGAGAGAAAGACTGGCAAACAATGTTGTTAAAAACAATAGTGATATTGGGCAAGATGATATTAATTTCTTAATACAAAGATTAATTAATCGTATTATTTTTCTGAGAATATGTGAAGACCGAGAAATCGAGAAATTTGAAACCCTTAAATCTATTTCATCTTATGACCAACTAAAAACTCTTTTTCAAACTTCCGATAAAAAATACAATTCTGGACTTTTCGATTTCATAGAAGATAATTTGGCTTTAAATATTCAATTAGATGATGAAATTTTAATTGAAATATTTAATGAACTTTACTATCCTATTAGCCCTTACGACTTTTCAGTTATTGACCCAACTATTCTAAGTCAGATATATGAAAAATATTTAGGAAGTAAAGTTGAATTAATCGAAAACAATACTATTTCAATAGTATCTGAACCAGAAGTAATCGCTTCAAATGGAGTTGTCCCAACTCCGAAAAAAATCGTAAAACAGATAGTTGAAGAAACTTTAACTCCTTTTTTCGAAAGAATCGATTATGAAAAATCTAAAAGTTTAAAAGTTGCAGATATTTGCAGTGGTTCGGGAACTTTTTTAATATCAGTATTTGACTATCTTTTAGAAAAAAGAACTGAGTTTTTACTGAATGAGGAAGAAATTGATACTGATAAGCTTACACCTTCTGGAAATAATTCTTGGAATTTATCATTAATTGAGAAACAACAAATTTTACACGAAAATATTTTTGGAGTTGATATTAATCCATATGCTGTTGAAGTAGCAAGGTTTAGTTTGTTATTGAAACTAATTGAAAGCGAAAATGCTTCAACAATAAATCATTATTTAGATACCTATAATGAAAAAATATTACCAAACCTTCAAGATAATATCAAATGTGGTAACTCTCTGTTGGATGAAAAATATTTTGATTTTAACAAGGATGCTCTTAATGAAGATGAACTTCTTTTTAAAATAAAACCTTTCGATTGGAAAGAAGAATTTCCTTTTTTAGAAACAAATAAAGGCTTTGACTTAATTGTAGGGAATCCTCCATATGTAAGGATTCAAAATTTTATAAAGTACTCTCTGGAAGAAATCGAATATTATAGAAGTAGCGACTCTCCTTATTCTGTGTCCAAGAAAGATAATTTTGATAAATACTATCTTTTTATAGAAAGAGCAATAGAATTATTGAACAAGGAAGGTATTCTTGGGTATATCGTTCCTCATAAATTTTTCATAGTAAAAGGAGGTTTAAAATTAAGAAAGTTAATAGCTCAAAAAACTTCCATTTCAAAAATAATACATTTTGGGGTAACTCAAATATTTCCTGACAGGTCAACATATACAGCAGTCATAGTTTTAGAGAAGAAAAAACTTGAATCCTTTTCCGTTAGGCGAATTTCTAATGTAAACATTGAGAATGTTTTTGAAAGCACAGAAAAGCTAATTTATTCCAATTCTGATTATTCTGAATATCCTTGGGTATTTATATCTCCAGAAGCTCAAACATTATTTAACAAGGTTAAAACATCTGGCACAGAATTACTATGTAACATAGCAGACATTCCTGTTGGATTACAAACTAGTGCTGATAAAATTTACATTCTAAACTCGATTAAAGAAACGGATAACTCGATATTTTTCAACCAAAATGATGTTGAATGGGAAATAGAAAAAGATATCACTTTACCCTGTCTTTATGATGTCACTATAACCTTGTTCGATACTCCAAAAGCCAATAGTTTTATAATCTTCCCTTATCAAATTAGTGACGATACAGCGACTGTTTATTCAGAAGTATTTATGAAGGCTAAATTTCCTAAATGTTGGAAATATTTAAATCATCATAAAACTGCTCTTGAAAAAAGAAGTATTAATGGAAAAGAGCCTCTCTGGTATCAATATGGAAGAAGCCAAAGTTTGACAAAATTTCATTCTGCTTCTAAAATAATATTCTCGGTTCTTTCCACTGGACAAAGTTACGCTTATGACAAAGAAAATATTCAATTTACAGGTGGTGGAAATGGCCCTTATTATTCTATTCTTTCAACATCTGAATATTCTATCTTTTACATACTAGGTCTTCTGTCTCATCCAGTTATTGAGGCTATGGTAAAATCGAGAGCAAGTGAATTTAGAGGTGAATATTATTCCCACGGCAAGCAATTCTTAGAGAATCTACCGATTAAAACAATTGATTTTACGAAACCAGATGAAAAGAAAACTCACAATGCAATAGTGAAAATTGTGAAAAATCTTATTAGGACAAAAAACTCTTCGAAGGCTACTTATGAAGTAAGCAAAAAAAGAGTATTAGACCGTAAATACAATATGCTATATAAAGACTTAATTGATATTATAAACACACTCTACTCTATCGACAGTAATGATATTGACACAGCAACTAACCGTTTATTTATAACAGAATAATGATGAAAGAAGATACAATTGTTTTAGATGAACAAAAACTTAGAGGTGGTTACTATACTCCAAAAGAAATTACTGATTTCATTTGCTCTTGGGCTATTAGAGAAAAAAATACTCAAATATTAGAACCAAGTTGTGGTGATGGTAATTTTGTAGAAGCCAGTATTAATAGATTATTGGAAATAGGTGTAAAACAAGAAGACTTATATGGAAAATTAAAAGGTATTGAATTGTTTCCAAAAGAAGCTAAAAAAGCAAGTTTGAGAGCTAATAATTTTGGTTTAAATTCAGACACAATAGTTAGTAGCGACTTTTTTAACCATATCTCAAAGAACTCAGATGATAAATTTGATGTAGTTTTAGGGAATCCCCCTTTTATAAGATATCAAAACTTTCCTGAAGAACACAGAGCAATTGCGATAAAAATGATGCAAGATTTAGGATTATCTCCTAATAAATTAACTAATATTTGGGTTCCCTTTTTAGTTATTTGTTCCTCATTATTAAAAGAAAATGGAAGGTTAGGAATGGTAATTCCTGCCGAATTATTCCAAGTAAAATATGCAGGACAAACAAGATTGTTTTTATCTAACTTCTTTGACAGAATTACTATTATCACCTTCAAAAAACTTGTGTTTGATGGTATACAACAAGAAGTAGTTTTATTGCTATGTGAGAAAAAAGTAGATGATGCTAAAGGAATTAGGACACTTGAAGTTGAACACTTAGACGATTTAAAAAATATAGACTTCAAGAAAGTTTCAAAATCAGAAGTGAAAATCATAGAACATAACTCTGAAAAATGGACAAAATATTTTTTAAATAAAGATGAGATAGAACTATTACGTAAGACTAAAGCAGAAGGAAATATTCCGGTTGCAAAAAGTATTATAGATTGTAATGTAGGTATAGTAACTGGTCGCAATGAATTCTTTATGATGAAGCAAAGCCAAGTAGAACAATGGAATTTAACCAAGTTCACTAATAAAGTTGTAAGTAAATCAAATCATTTAAGCGGAATTATCTTTAACAACAAGGACTATCAAACCAACTCTAAATCTGATTTACCTAATGCACTTTTCCTTCCTCCAAACAAAGCATTTGAAGATTTACCGAATGAATGCAAAGAATATATTAAATATGGTGAAGAAAATAAATTTCACACTGGATATAAATGTAGAATTAGAAAAAACTGGTACGTAACCCCATCTTTATGGGAGCCTGATGGGTTCGCTTTAAGACAGGTTAGTGGCTTTCCAAAATTAGTTTTAAATCAAGTTAATGCATCATCGACAGACACAATACATAGAATAAAATTCATTTCAGAAGAATATTCTGCTGAATCCATAACTGTTTGCTTTTTGAACTCTCTAACATTTGCTTTTTCAGAAATTACTGGAAGAAGTTATGGTGGTGGAGTTTTAACCTTTGAGCCAACGGAAATTGAAGAATTACTAATTCCTGTAGTTGAGAATCACGGAGTCGACTTAAAAGTTATTGATGATTTAATGCGTGATAACGAAATTGAAAAGATTTTAGACATTGTAGATAAAGCTGTATTGATAGATGTATATGGTTATTCTCAAAAAGAAGTGAACGACTTCCGAAACATTTGGAAGAAAATGTCTTCTCGTAGAATGAATAGAGGAAAGTCCGCAAAACTGAAAAAGAAGTAATAAATTAGCCAACGCTAGCAAGATTGTGGAAAGTAAAGCCAGTGGGTAACAAGGCACAAAAAAATAGAAATAGGACACCCGTATTTACAAGACATCAAAAAATTTAGCTATTTGTCTACCCAACCCTGTACCTCAGACAATGGCAGAAGCTAAATGGAATCAATTAGAAGAAAATCGTCAACATTGAAAGCGAGAGTATTGATATTTTTCGACAAATACCAAATTGAAGGCAAAGTAAAATCGTCTGTACCTAGAATAAGAAAAATAAGTGAAATGAATACTTGGCGAACTACATTCGTGCGGCTAAGGTACTGTTGCAGGCCCATATAACTCCCTACAAGCTCGAGTACCTTGTAACCATCGCTGATTTAACTTTTCACACAATTGCTCCAGTTTTGCAATGGGTCCAATCGCTCGATAAAAACGCTGCTCAACATGACCTGCACTGCAAAGCCATTGTGTAGAGGTAATGCCTAAACGGCCCAATATTGGCGGTGCCGTGTCTGAAATAGCACCGCGTTTATCGTCGCGCAGCTGACGACCAGTCCAGTCCACTAACTCAACATAATCAGCAAAGTGAAATGGCAGGTGGCTGTTCGAGTTGTCGATGTGTTCATCACCGGCAAAGGCTTGTAATTTATCTTCCGCTTTAAGTGGTACTGTTTCAAGTGGTATTGCTTCGTTATGGTAAGCAGTATTCTGTGTTACTAGTGGTACTGGCTCAATCCCTAGTCGTGCTTGGATACTGGTATAATCCGAGCTTTCCGGCGTGTCGGCTATGGCTGCTCGAACTGGATTTAAGTCTACATAGGTCATGCAGGTCAGTAACGCCACTTCATCTAATAAAGCCTGACTTTTAAACCGTCCTTCCCAGAATCGACCGGTACACTGATCTTCTCGATTAGCCATGCGGGCAATGGATTGATTGAGGCATTGCATAAACCAACTGATACTGTGCAAACGTTCGCGCCAATTGGCAATGATCTCATTGACCTTTGTCAGTTCTGCTTTGGAAAGGTTTGGGGTCGCAATAAACCGTTCAATTAAGACGTTTCCTTTACACAATAATTGCCATTGATCGATGACTTCGCGGTCGGTCCATTTCAGGGCCTTGTCTCTATCGATATGAAGAACGAGGTGATAGTGATTGTGCATCACGGCGAAGGCTGACACATCAATAGCAAAGGCATCTGCAAGATGTTTTATCCGCGAAAGAATCCAGCCTCTTCGATGCTCAAAATCGAATTCACCCTTTTTGCCGCAGAGGAAGGCACGGCGCACGCAGCGTGAAACACAGTGGTAGTAGGGGGTATCATCAATTGAAATGAGGGTTTTTCTGGGTTTGGTCATGATTATATCCTTATAATCTAAAGGCTGGTTAAATATCCAGTGCGGATAATGGCGTCGATTCAGTATGTTGTCAATAGGAGTTTGGGTGTCCTAAAATAATACTGCGTTACAAAATTATCTTACGGGTCTAGGTCTAGCGGTACCGGAAAAACTGGATCTTGAATTTGTGAAGCAACTACAGACGAAACATGTTGAGCGCTATAGCTTTAACAGTTTGGCGGTGGTGTTGGGGGAAGACATCTCTCTAGAAGTAGAAAAAATAAGCGAAAAAATAGTTACTAGAGGTTTAGGTGGTTATTGCTTTGAACATAACAAGCTGACGTTTGAATTGCTCAACGCCTTGGGTTATGAAGTACAATTAAAGTTAGCGCGAGTGCTAAATAATAATGTAGACAAGGCTGATTGTTATAAGTGCGTTGTAAGAGTATATTTGAGGTGAGAGGGGTGTTTATTCTGCTTATACTCGAACAATGGAAGGGGGGGGGCTAGACTACAGCCTGCCTATAGACAGTTTACAGGGTTAATCGATCTTCTTTCGATAATGATTGATATATCCATCAAGGTTTGGAGCTTGCTAATGCCAGACATACTGAGTCAGACTAAAGATGCTGCAAAGAAACACTTATACAAAGAAATAGATCGCTTAAAACATTCGAGAATAGAATGGCAGGCCGCATTTTGTACATTGTTCAATGAATCGGAAATCAAAAGAGTAGACAAAGAAATATCGAAACATCACTATTCTGGGATCCAGGGGAAACTAGACTACTGGCGGAATAATTTAGGCCAATTGCCGTGGTACGCAGATGCTACAAATGCCTAACAAATCAAGGCAGCAGGATGCGCTATCGCGCACCTCTGCTTGAGGTGTTAGCGGAAAACAACGCATTTAGGAGAAAAAAATGAAGAAAGCAAACTTTACTCATTATTGTATTACCATAATGGCGGTATTGATTTTGAGCTTGGGGGGGTGTAAGTTTAAAAATAAAACTCCAATTCATGATAGTGACTCACTAATTATAGATGATCGTATTGTTGGTGTATGGTCGATAGGTAGGTATCAAACTCTGCCATATAAGACATTTGTGGTAACTAAAGAGAATGGACAATACCTCCTTGTTGAAAGTGAAGATTTACAACTTGACGGTTCAAATTCAATAGTCGGCCAGTGTTATTACAAAAACTTGAAAAAAAAGAAGTTAAAAATATGGCTTTTCAAAATCAATAATTTAACTTACGTTGAAGTAGAAGATAAAACCTGTAATAAAAATGATAGCCATTCATATGCGTTGTATAAAATAACAATTAACGATGATGAATTATTTATAACATCAACAAATTCTGGCTGGCTTGATGGCTCAGTTAAAAACGAAAGCAAGTTTAAAAAATATTTAAAAGGAAAAACGTTTGACGATATATTTAATTTTCCGAGAAATGTAGCTATTAATTTGCTACAAAAACACGGTGACGAAGTATTTGATGTTGGTGAAGAGACTAAGACCGCAGTAAGATTGCCCGATGATATAAATGCGGTGAAAGCAGCAGCTGCTCAATTTAGAGAAATGGCTCCAAAATTAGGCAAACATATCAGTCAGCACCGGGCAAGATATGAAAAGGTCAATGGTGGCAACTCAGTCAACGAGTATTCTTGTTATGGGGAAGCCGCATTACTGTACAAAGTGGCATATTTACTTGGTGACGAAGGCTCTAGGGAAGAACAGGTTAAAGCAATGTACAAGTATGTTACAAAAATTGAGCCCTTTCTTACAAATGACAAAGAATTAAATCTGTATCGTTGTAAGTCAATTATTTCAGCTTATGAGAGCTATCAAAATAACATGAACGTAGCAATTGGAGCGGGAATAGCAATAGGAGCAATGAAAAAAATTTACGATTGGGTGAGCACTCCAACATTGGAATCGAGTAATGATGGAAATACTTCAAGTTACTCCAGTGGTTCTGATTCCTATTGCAGTAGCAACGAAAAATGCTATGACATAATTAAAAGAAGTGGTGGTGAAACAACCATTATGTGCAAAGGTTATAGGAGTGGTACCGAACGAACAATTAAGTATGATCCATCAAATGGGAAATATTACACTCCAGGCGTTCTCGTACGAAACTATGAACATTCATTTATGAAATTAGCAAATTTTACGTGTGGAGTTTATTGAGTTTTATGGAAAAGATAAAATACAACGAATAGTAATGAACGAAGGGCCAAGTTTTGATAAATACCTTTAAGCCATCAGTACCCATTTATATATCTGCTAACAAGGCGTTAGGGTTAACAGGGAATCACAATTATGACCGATACAAATAAGAATGATGATGTAGCAGAGAAACTTAAAAATATCGAACGGCAGCTCTCAGTTATTAATCCGGCCTTTACTGAAATTGCTGGTGATCGTGTATATCAACATGCAATTGCAAAATTAGTTAAATCAAGCAAAATCATTGTTGCTGTTGTTGCAATTGTCGTGGCCATTATAGGTGTGTCTAGTTATCAGGAGATCGTAAAACAAGGCTCAGAAAAGGTTGCAACAGCCTTCGCTGAGCAGGTGATTCCTGAAATTAGAAAAGGTTTAGAGCCTCAAATTGAAAATCAGCAATTGATTGTTATAAGTGCGTTGTAAGAGTATATTTGAGGTGAGAGGGGTGTTTATTCTGCTTATACTCTTCCCGTAGTAAGGAGGTAGCTGAGCGCCTGCTGGATGGCTTTGCGGGTTACTTACAATGCGACGGTATGGGCAGT
>JAXGGS010314061.1:0-13775 GCA_035585475.1 Armandia brevis
TCTTCACTTCCGGAACTCAGTGCATAATTTATGAGGAAAGCATAAACGTGAGGTTTGATTCTCTGTGAAGGAGACATCACTTCCTTCATAGCTGGAATAAATCTGCTATAACTAACTGTATGTTGTCATTATTTAGCTGGACTAGTAACTGCCAGGCAATGTGAGGATCTGATGTTGTAACATCAGGATGGCAGAGGATTCAGATGGGAAGCAATAGAGGATGTTAATGGCCGACATGATGAGAACAAATCTACTATCAAACCAGAAATAACAGCAGAATATCGGATTCTGCCTGCATGGGTATGAGGCTTAAGGTCGGGATGTGGCCCGCTGGACCGGGGAAACCTTCTTACTTTGAGATCCTCAATTAAACAAGAAGGTTTGCTTGTCGGTCCAGACACTCTTGGTTTCCCGAATTTGTTTAATCTTATCTAAAGTATCGAGATTATGCCTACATATGTTCACAGCTAATTATTTTTGCTTACATATCAGTCAGAGAAATAGTTAACATCTGATAACACATGAGCAATCTAACCATCGCATTCATCATTGTAAAGACACTGCACTATTATAAGGATACACTCAGATGATACACTGGGATCAATACCTTCTACAGAAAAAACACAAAGTCCTAGTGATGGTAAAACTAATGTTGAAGTTTATTAGGACCTCTCGGCTTGCTGGCAAAATACAATCTGAGGGACAACGCCCCTGTTACCTCTATTTAAACTGACCGAAATCAATTATCTGTGTGCTTGGTCACATGTAATTACATAATTACTTCGACTTGGGGTGAAACTTATAATCCTTTAATTACCCCCACAGTGAATACCGCTGGGTGGCGGTTACAGTGATATAATTGACATTTAAAATATAATTGTGCGGAGGTTAATCAATCGCCATGAAATGTTGATTGATGTTGGCGGTAAATTGCGGGAAACTGACACTATCAGCTAATTTGATGAATACTTACGGCTGCGCATGTTACCAAACAACTTTAAGTTCCGGCTCTATACAAAACCAATCTACTGCAAACGTCCGGCTGGGCACATCATCTTACAACTGATAAACTTCCTGCTGGGCACATTACCTATCAATCATTAAACTTCCGGCTGTGCAAACACCGTTTTGACATAACTACTGCAAGCTACCTCTCCTTTATTTATCGAAATTTATCGAGATAAAACCAACAGCAGTGTATTATTGGGACATTGCCTATTTGCCCACGTCAATATTAGTCGTTTGATATCAGGAAATAAGTTTCACACAACTCAAGTGATCAGGGATATGCTTACGGTATCTGTACTCAGGAAGAAAATTATTTTTATTACCCGCTTTATGTTTAGTGCAGTTTAACATCTCAAAACTGGGAATCTATGACCTCTAACGGTGCACCTGGTGAGGTTGTTTTCTCGCCTCTCTGGTAAAGATTTCCTGTAATAGATTATCCTCACTTCCCCTAGGTTAGACGAGAGTTAATCTGTCTTGTGAACGCTTCATCTATCTGAGACGAAAGTTCTGTCTTTTTTCATAATATATTCAGCTCCCTGTCTTCAAGGGTTCTCGCATTTTTTTATTAACATTTCTAATCTCCAGCATCTAAGAAGCTGAGCTGTGTTAAGCTGTTGGTGATATTCAGCTCTCGTGTTCCCTCAATTGAAATTCCGCCATTGTTATGCCAACTTAGTTTTTTGTGTTTCCGAATGAGACTGTATTGTACATAATAAGTGCCGAAAAATAGAATACATGAGCTTAATTTGTCTAGACAGAATGAGACATAGACTGGATGAATAAACAGTACCCGTGTGTTCCTGTAGCTTAGTCCCACATAGCTAGAGTAAGATTATGACATTGTCCTTGCCTTGTGGGTGATTTCATGGGGATGTAAATGTTTCCTGCATTCGAATGTACTTTTCCTTGAGATGGAAAACATCTTGCATCTTAAACAGACCTCCGAAGGAGGTGTTTCAGTGCTTTTCAATACTTATATATAATCATAAATTGTACATTAATGGCACCAATATTAGTTGAAATATTATTTTGAATTTGCACCCCATCAATTGATATATGATATATATGTGTATTTAGTTCCAAGTCATTGAAACAGTGATACCAGTATTTCAAAATTTTGACTGATATGTTATGAAATCTTTACTCTAGAAAACATTTATAACTTATATAAAACTGGTACGTTAATATACTGATGAGTTGTTTACTCGAGCCTGGCTGTATATCAATCCCAAAGGAAACTTCATTGTGAGATCGCTAAGTTGAAGAAGCGGTTAATTGGAGTGGCTGATTAAACCGGCTACTCCTCATACCTCACTAACATCACACGTCCAGGGACATAAAGGCTTCCCTGAAGACCAGAGGGACATAACAATAATAAAACTAGAGTGCTGTAGCTCACGATATCCAGTCACCTACCTCTCTTCACTAGCGTAAAAGGCCAAATCACACTTAACATACCGAATCGGATGGACCCAAAGGCTGGTCATGTCTAATTTTTTCATTGGCATTCATTAAAGATTTCCAGGACATTGAGGGAACATTCATCAAAAAAAAGGCGTGAGTAGAACATAGCAGGGAGAGCATACTCTAGATGAACTTGGAAGGAATGAAACTCCAGCAATCAGTGAAATATCTCAAGATGTTTATGTCTCACATATTATACGAATTAAAGGTAATAGTGAGTCTAGGTAATTTAGTTTCCTCGTCCCTGTTCCACACGTCGGAATTTAACATCGATAACGCCGTGTTTTGGTCCCAAGGCACTTATCAGAGGTCCGTGAATGACGCTTTTACCCTGTTAATGCCCGGAAGAGGGAGTGATGTTTTAATACTTTCATGTCCTCGAGATGGACACTTGTGATATTGCGATGTATCACTTGTGTAAGATGCGCTGCTGATGACCGTACTCATCCGAGTACAAGTCAGTCGCTCATCTTGCTGATTGGCAACTGTCAACCGAATTGGCAGGCTTAATAAGGTGAGTGTGTAGCGCGACCGGTAAACGTGCCAGATGCACCGAACAACCACTGCGCCCCTGGATTGCGTTGGCACGGTATAAGATGGCCCGCTTCCGCCCGCACAGCACTCAGAGTTTTGATCGGATCCCAAGTTGTATTATGTACTGTTGTACTTAATAAACAAGAAAGTTCCAAAGTTCAATCAATCTGCAGCTTGTTATATGTTGTCTTGAGCCCAGATTCTACATATAATTGTGCCGAGCTTGCCAGGACGATCCGCGATGATTGCAAGCGGAACCTGGAAGGGAAAAGGTCAGTAGAAGATAGGAGCTGACCAATGGTGATGGCTGACCATTGGCAGGGGGTGGCTGTGCAGCAAGAGCAGCAGCACTACGGGAGGCAGAACTGTTGGCGCTAGTAGAGGAAATTCGGGACGAAGCGGAAGCAGGAGTCAATGTTGCGCAGAGAAGACGAGAGTTTGAAGAAGCGTTTGACCCCGGAGGACAGGGAAGGGCGCAGTATAGCCCACTCTTCAGACAGGGCGCCCAACCGCAGTTACAACTAGAATTCCGACGACTACCTAACGAGAACCAGGAAGAAGCGGCATTCTTCGAAGATAAGGACCAGCACAAAGCCATGGTCATCGACAATAACCCTGGAGATGACCAGCCACCATTTCTAATGGATCCCAATGGGGTCGAGCGAATGATCCAGTACTTACCGGTTGTGCATTGACTATCGCCATTTAAACATGGTCATGGTCAAGGACTCCCGTCCGCTACCTAACATTAGAGACATCTTCGATCACTTGCAAGGAGTGTCTTACTTCAGCCTCTTGGATCTGAACCTTTAAGGTTTTAAAGGATATCTGCCACCTGTGCGATGTCGTTATCCCGTGGACCAATTTGAAATCATGTATGGAACATTCACATATTTCTCTAAAGCAATGAACAAATTCAGAGACCATGCGATTGTGATGGACGAAGATGGTGAAGTTGTGAAGAAGCTGTTGCCTAAATCTGAGTCAGGGCTGCGGAGTGGCTTTCCATGCAACTTTTGACTTGAATGACAGTTCCCATTTTTTGAAATCCTTTGCGAGTGGGAATTTAGAATCCCTACTGTGAGGTTCCTTTTTAGAATTTGTCCAGTGGGAGTATGTTTTAGAATATATTTCAGCGTCACTGTATTTTTTTTTTTAATTCAATCGTTTCAATTTTCAATTGATATTATAGTGTTAAATACCGTGAAGTTTGGTGCATGAAATTGTTATAATTAGGCTGATAGGAATCACACAGATTTAATGGTTACAATTGTGTATACGTGTTTTTGTCCGTACCTGTCTGAATATGTGGTAACAAGATAAAATTAATATTATCGAAAATATTCTTGGACTATAATAATGACATTTACTCTTTCTAGTAATCTTCTATGTCGATATCATCATATTTGAGTCAGTATTTCGTGTATGAAAGTTTATACATATAGCCCCAAGTACACCTAATATCCTTTTAACACAATACTTTTTATTTCATCTATTTTGTAATAATCAAACTATAATTCATTAAGGAAACATTCAATGAAACCCCATGTAATATGCGGGGCCAGCATTGTCAAATTGCATATGAAAGCAGGGACTCAATATGATTATTGCTAGACCAGCGAAATGGCATAGATGCCTATTATATGTTAACAATTATAAGCATCTACGTGACCAAATCGACATAATTCGGCCAGTCCGGAAGTTTACGCGTAAACATTCCAACCTTTGTAATAACCATGCTCCAGCATTTTAATTTTTATTCAGTTTTGGCCCAACTGAGAACGGGTCTAATGATAATAAACAGTCCAAGCAGAATCAAATTTTTGGTTGCTGCCTGCCAGCAGAATGAAATCATCGGAGAATATCCTCTGGGAAAATACCTCCAAGCTGAAATTTTTCCCAGGAGAACAAACGATATTTAAAAAGTTCCGAGCAGAACAAATACTTGAAAAAGTTCCCAGCAAATGATTTGAAAACAAACTCCCATTTTCTTCTAAAAGTTTCCCAGCCAGCAAGAAATTCCAGACGAAGATATAGCCAGCAGAAGGCCCCTGTGCTCATATGCCCCAGGTTATCAAAGTACATATACTGGCTCGATTGCTCTTATTGTATTGACGATATACAAATAATCTCTATTGAGCTTGATCATATGCAAACCCTTCTGTATAACTACTTCATAAATCACGCATCACGAAACGTATAATCAATTAAACTACTACATTTTGTATTTAAACTTCATACATAATTCATGGGCTAACTTAGAGTGCATCTGTGATATCTACAGTGGGATTTTCTGTATGAGAAACCTCTATTGGATTATCAGTATTACTAAATGTCGACCAAGCATTTTACATAGATCCAGCGATGCTTTTGCCACTTTGTCAGCCTCTTTAGACACTCTCATAGGGACATCCGGGGGCCATCAATTCTGTTCTTTTGGCAGAAAAAGATCATTTTTCTCCACGAATCAGAGCATTTTACACACTTTAGTTCAAAAAACCTCTCTTCTTTTTTCCCAGCCAGCAACTATATTTTTTCTTTCCTAGCAACTGATAATTACCAGTCCCAGCAGAATGAAATTTTGGATGATGCCTCCCAGCAGAATGAAATTTTCGAACACTATCTCCCAGCAAAATGACATTTTCAGACATTATCTCCCAGCAGAATAAATTTTACGAAAAGATCTCCCAGAAGAATCAAGTTATCAGACAATAACACACCTGCAGAGAGAATTTTTTAGACAATATCTCCCAAAAGAATGATATTTGCGAACAATACCCCCATGCAGAAAGAAATGTTTGGACAAGATCTCCCAGCAGAATTATTTCTACGAGTAGAACTCCCAGCAGAATGAAACTATCGGACAATACTCCCCTGCAGAATGATATTTTCAGACAATATATCCTAGCCGAATGAAGTTATCGGAATATATACCCCCCTGCAGAGTGAAATATTTAGACAATATCTCCCAAAAGAATTACATTTTCGAGCAATACCCCCTTGCAGAATGACTTTTTAGGACAGTATATCTCCCAGCGGAATAAAATCTGCATCGATCGGTGTCTGAGTTGGTGCCGGTATCTGTGTCACATTCTGTATCTGTTGCTGTCAACATGTGTGGGTCAGCATGGATGTATGGGTTGATCTCTGCTTCATTGTCAGTCTCCTAGTCAGAGTAGATGTTTGTGTTTGTGCTGAATTAACGTTTATATAGATGTCTGCATTCGCGTTAGTAGAGATGTTTATTCAAATGCCAGCATAGATGTCAATGCCGTTGCCAGCTTCTTTATCCGTATCGCCATTTACGATGTTAGCTGAAACTCGTATTCATTACAGTTGTTCAATCTACATATTTTCCCGAGGACACTGATCAGTTTTTTGCTGCCCGACTACTTGTCGCCGTATGCCTTTCACGCAGCTCTGATTTGGGCCGTAATTCAGCTGATTACCGGTGGTTGTGTGTTAACGGACGACTTATTTACCGAAGTTAGAGGGAATTACAGGCTGCTCATACACTAGGTAGTCTAAAGCCCTGATCCGGAGCTACTCAATAAAGGTGACTTATTTCCCCATTTACAATCAGCCGCCCCTGGAGGTGGAAGTCGTTTCTCTGGCGGGCGACTGATGGGTGTTGGAAGGTCTCTCTCGTTGTCAGCCGTTAACCCGCGTTATGTTAAACATTGGTATAGCACACAAAATTCCTATCATTAAGGTTGTGAATCAGTCATTGCGATGCTATGTTTAAATCGAATGTGCATATAGCATTTTCAACAGTCCAGAAGGATCAATTTGCCCGATCTGAACAATTGATTTTGAGAAAGTCATTGCTCATAATTTAGTTGAAAACCGCATTCCGCATGGGTTTTCCTATTTTTTGTATCAACGTTTATAGTGTAATTTTCTTGATACCAAGTCCAAATATAAGTATTAATGCATGTCGTTTACTGTGTAAATGTAGTGTTGGCAAGTGCATTCTGACTTCATTTAGCTTCAAACGGTTTGCAATATCTTAAAAAAAAATTCACAATCATTCCGTTTTCAAGATAAAAGAGTAGAGGTAATGAATTATTGAAATATATCGTGTTTCCCGAAATCAGCATCTATATTGAACGGTCACTTGTCTTTTTTGCCGACGTTATTGAGTGTTTGATACTCCTACATAAACATTGCTCAAAGACAACACCTCATCAACCATGAAATCATACCCGTGATTACGAAGATGGTGACGTTTTAAGTGAATTTAATTCTGAAGCTTGATTAACGTCACGAAGACCCCCAGGTTCAAATTGTTTTCTAAATAGAACACCTTGACCTGACCTTAATTTTTTCCCCCAAAAACAAGACATCTATTCCACTTTGCTATTTGTGTCCAGACAAATTGAATTACTACTGAACTACCTGACGTCATAGCTACATAAATAAATGGGTTTTATAAACCAAATCAAAAATTAAAGCGGACTTCTCAAGAAAAACACACATCAATTACCCTTGCCCTCAGCAATTCGGCGTTTCATGTCAAATCCTAGAGTTTTATAAGATTAGAGTGACTTGCTGATGTGTGTGTTCAAGGGGGGACCAAGTTAGCCCGCATAATTCGGCCGGAACAACAATGTACTCCTTAGGTAGCTCTTCCTAGACACCCCACGCCGTTTTTCACAGAATACTAGTTCACCAAAACGGTGGTGCGTTCGACCTTACGTTTTCTTTAGATTCAGTGGCACATGCGTTGTGTATTTCTGGCCCATCTGCATCAATAGTATGCCTTTTCCTGGCATTTTTTAGGGGTTGAAATGGTACATCATGGCGATTGGATCATATATTCTTTCACTGGAACTATCAAAACAATTGTTTGCGGAATTGAAAACTTAAACTGCTTTATTGTCAAACCGATTTGCGTACACTTATCACCTACTACATTGCCACATGTCTTTAACAACACAAAAGCAACACATCTTCTACATTCAAACTAAGAATAAGTCGACAATTTGTATGTACCACTCAGTGTACTACTACTGTGCTATTCCTAGATCCCAACGTTTTTATATCTGAAAGCAGTCTAGCTGTCTGCGCAATCGGGGATACTTTATGCGTAGTGTCTGACATCTCCTTAAATCATTTCTTACAATGAATAGAATGATCAAATAACTATTGCCCTATTGCTTTTGGGAGTTCGATTTTGCTATTGTCAGCAGCAACATGTATATTTCTGATGTGTAATTGTATTAGGGAAAGGCAGGCATAACGTCAAAACACATCGTTAGACTGTCTTATGTAAATATGGATATTCACTCCTTGCTTGCTTAGGCAGCAACAGATTCAGATTGTCTGCTGGACACATGTGCTCGGGTCACGTGTCCAGGGTGATGAGCACGTGTCACCGCGTCATCACTACTCTCCTGCTCACACTCTGCTCAGACTAGTGCCAGGGTGACAGGTAGTATCATTATATGTACTACTTTCCATGGCACTTCTATCCCGCACATTTACCTTACCCGGGACATGGTGAATGATTGATATATCGCCGTCTGCTGTTAAAGCTCCGTCCGGTGACAAAGCACCCTCTGGCGATATGTCGCCATCTGGTGATAACACGCCGTCTAGTGAATCTTGTTCTGCGTCACGTGGTCTAGTACTCTGGCATCTACCGCAACAGAAAGGGTAGAGGGAACTGTGCCTGCAGGGGTAGTCCCGCCAGAAAAAGAAGCCATAAAAGACCCAGCCCCAGCGCCGCCTGCTGGGGCGACACCTGGAGGCGATCAGCGTAACAATAAAGTGCGTGATCAGCGTGAGACAAATGAGAGAAGAGAACGACAAGGATGCGATAGCGATAAACTTCAATAGTTTGGGGTAGAAAGAAATAGTATCGGAGTAATGGTGATCAGAGAAGCAGTATTCCGTGCGTTTCTCCAACACTGGCGCCGCGCCAAGTAGTCGTTTATCAGGCCACATGTCAAAGCAATCCATCCACAGGGAGAAGAATGCTAGTGGCACAAATCCAATCAGAAAGAAAACTAAGTAGTAGAATATAATCCACCTGTGCATGCCATAGACTACTGCCACATGCGGCTCACTCTTCCCAAAATCCGGCGCAAAAATAGAGCACTTTTTTATGCAATATGTCATGGCGAGGGCAAGGACCAGACCAACAGAGCTGGTCAAAACGCTAGTTATGGAGCAGAAATACAGGCCGAACTGGACAATATCTCTGGCGTGCTCGTCCATTGGCAGGGTAAAGTTTGGAACAATCGAGAGAAAGCTGTTGTCACGGAAGACGAGGCTGCCATGCAGGAAAGAGATTAGAACATGTGCTAAGAAGATGATGCTGATGAGGATGGTCTGCAAAATACCGTGTCCCGCATAGGTTCGTCTGATGCTCCTAGGAAAGAGATTTGTAAAATGAGTATAGTTCTTACTATACATCAAACAGTATATTTGTTTGTCACCACAGTTAAATACTTTAATTTATATGCAGTTAATCAAGTTTGCCTACGATTTGCAGCTTGTGGAGGTGACGACCGTACCTTATATACATAGCTATTCTTCTGGCCTCCAGATAGGACTTTTGTCCAGGCTTGAATACAGCATCTCCCTTAATGAACCAACTCTTAAGGTTATTGCCATCTGAGTCGACTGTATTCAAAATCTTGCGACATTTCTCACTGTATGCCGTCGCTTCATTATTGTCATATGCTGCTGCATTACCCTCTCCGTGTATCAGAGAAATCTTCATTGGGTAGGATGACATGATGGAGTCTTCTGATTGGTCAGTTATTGAGGCCTCAGTGTTGATCCACTACACGGTGACACAAAAAAATACAATATTTTATGCCGGTAAAAACATCTTCACTTAATATCATGAAATCTTATTTCATGTTCTCTATTTCCCCCTATTGCGTATACCGTTCTCATTTGAGACTCGAACCTTTTTTAAAAGGTAATAGCATAGCTTAGAACTTAGTTCATCGTCTAACAAACCTCTAATTACGTAGGACTGTACAAATGTTTAGTTTTCATGTTATGAAAATGAACATAATTCACTAAATTTGAAATATTTAACCTACTTTTAGAGCCTTATAGACTGCCTTTCCTGTTTCGCTGCATGCTAAGATGAAATCGCGCTCCTGTTTGCATGCTGACAATCTCCAGACATCTCCGGTAGCTGTAAAATATTTTCCAAAACCACTTTTAAATTCCTTTGGAATCAAATTAAATGAATATTGCTCATTCAAATTTGTGACACCGATCAGTAACATTTCTAAATTGCAACTTGGAAAGATTTGTTGCGTATTTGACAGAATTTGTTCAAAACAGTGTCACCTATGAAGTAATGTGTCCTTTGTTCTTCGTCTTTATCACCGGTTGAATATCGCGGGCTGAAACATCTATCAAATGCTATTTTGGCTTCCGTGTTGAGAGAATCATTCCCTGCCGGTGAGCCCAGAAACGTTGCCTGGCCCGGTTTTACTTCTATCGCGAGTGTCATGTCCACCTTAACAGACGCCCCTGCCACAGTTGTCCACACTGAAATGGCAGGTCCGTTGGTCACAACCTTATCACCTTCAAGAATCACGCTCTCCATCCATAGCTTGAATGCTAGGATGAAAGTCTTGGCGTCGAGTGTTACCTGGCCATCATCAATCGATGTGGTTGGATTTGAAGTAGTACGTGCTCGGAGAGCTGCACGCTGGTGCTGCCTCCTGGTGGTCGCAATCGGGGCAGCAGTAGAAGGAAAGAGTTGGTAGTAAGATAAGTGTTTAGGGGCGTCTTTCTCTAGTTCCGATGTTTTAAAATGCTGCGGCACCACAAGCATTGCTCTTAGATTCATTTGATCTCCTCCGCTCTCAAATTCTGTTTCGCGTGCATTATTTCCCAACTCTGCAGCCGTATCTGTGTCCACCTTCATCCTCCGCAGGACAACAAGGTAGTCGTAGTCATCATTGCTGGAAACATTGGCGCCTTCTGCTCTGCTGCCAGTCTCTTTCAGCTCAACGTCGAATGCATCGTGTTGCTGATTTTTAATCATATCTAAGTAACTTTGTATCTTAAGTGTAACATTTTTAGCAGGTTGTGAAGCCTTGCTAACGTTTTGTGCAAATCGCCGCAGCAGTCTGTTGATGAACGGATCCTCTCCGATTTCCCCGTACAGCTTCTCCCGTTTAGCCTGCAGCTCAGAGTGGGCCCTTGATAACTCTTGGCTGACCCCATTGATAACATTAGCTGACACCTCCATAATTAGCTGCTTTTAAACTAAATCTGAAAAAATTGTCAAGTCTTTGTGACACAGTATACTGAAATTCTTGGTCGATTGGCAACGAGATGATACTCTGTTCAATGCACATTCGGCCGATGGGATTATGAATAATTTGATTGTATTCTCATACCATTTTTCTGGGGTTTTTTCAGAGAATTTTGCAATAGGGTCAAACATACCCTTAACATGATGCAACGTAGAACAGA
This sequence comes from Armandia brevis, assembly GCA_035585475.1. Taxonomy (NCBI): domain Eukaryota; kingdom Metazoa; phylum Annelida; class Polychaeta; family Opheliidae; genus Armandia; species Armandia brevis. The sequence continues at coordinate 11,467 of JAXGGS010314061.1, forward strand.
GTGGCCTCCCCCTCCTGGGAATACACCAGTGTAGAATCCCGGGCTTAAAGATGACATATAACAAGGGTACGAAGTATTTACCAGGAACTCTCCATGTTTATTAAGTACAACAGTACATAATACAACTTGGTATCGGGTCAAATCTCTGAGTCCCGTATGGGCGGAAGTGCGCCATCTTATACTGCGCCCTGCCTACGCAAGTTGCGCTCACCGAGATTCCAATTGGAGATCTCGGTTGGACAACAGGGTCACAGTCAACAGGTATTTCCAAGGAAGTCTCACCTAGTCACCGGATTACTGCAGGGACGCTGTGGTCGTTCCCTTCATCTGGCACATATCCTGGCCGTAATACACACTCACCTATTTCAGCGTGCCAACTGTGTGGACAGCTGCCGATCATTAAGATGAGCGACTGACTAGTTCTCAGATGCGTGCAGATCATCAGCCATACATCTTACACCAGCATATATATAGTTTCATAGCTTTACCGTTACCGACTATAGTGAGGAATTGAATCACTAGTGTCAATTTGCCATCTCAGCTCTATTACATACATTATAAGGTTGACACACCCTAACAGGGTATGTTTTTTATGAGCAGTTTGTCCTAGCAAGGTTCCAAATTTGCGGAATTTGCCCATTTTTTCTGAAAGATTTGCCCTGGCCTAGTCGAAATTCTATAAGCAGGCTACTTTTTCAAGATGTTTTCTAATTCCACTCTAGCAGGGTCCCTCGTTCGCGCGTATTTTGCCTGAACAGGGTCTCATTTTTTGCAAAAATTGCCCTAACAGAGTAAGGGTTGCGGACCTGACGCGGAGCAGGTGGCAATCTGAGCTAATTCAGGTCTAAATGAGCGTAATTTGGTTGAATAAAGGCGATAAAACATGCCGATGTTGATGAGAGGGGGCAATAGGGCACCGCGCATACTCGTAGTGTAAAATATGCGGAGTAACACCGTTTCCCCCCTCACCCCTCACCCAGGGACTATAACATGGAGAACTTGGTTCTCGGGGTAAATATAATATACCCGTGTCCCTTATCCATGAACCTTTTCAACACACGTTCGCATTAGTATAAAAATAAATATCAATAAGTCAGTATTTCTGTATTAGAATCACAGGCAGCACACAACCTACCTGACTTCTAGCCGATACGCTGGTACTTGTTATTTGATTTAGTGTATTTTAGTCCTTAACTAGTCAGCGTTTTAAACCGGTGTAGAAACACCTGAGCTACCTGTCTAACAGATCAATAATGAATGTGCCGCAAGGTTTAGTCGAATCATCGATTTTCCAGGTGGAGAAAAGGGGAGAAGGGGGGGGGGGGGGTTAGGTCTGACGGTGGCTGCCATCATAGATCTGACGCACCTGCTCCACGGAATAGGGCGAATGCATACCCATGCAGAATACGTTTTTACTGGAGATTTTTCACGGCTAAGATCGAAATTTGAATATTCGACTAGCTGTGGAAGATTCTTACCCGATTCTAGGGAATTCTACCAAGGGGAAGGGTACTGGAAATGGCGCGGAGCAGATGTTTCATTTTCAGGATCTGATACCACACATCATGCCGCCAACCACCTAAACAACCAACCCCCCCCCCCCCCTCCTCCTTCCCCCCGATCAATTCTCTTTTGATTCAAGCCGTTCCGCTCCACGGGCTGTTACTATGACACCGAGGACATGTATCTGTTGTATAACACAATGCGGACTGTCCCGATATAAACACAAGTATGAAACCTGAAGCGTATAGGCTACGAGAAATCGTATCCTAAGTTCTATAGGCAGTTTACATGTACACTGTGTACGCAGTTTCACGGTTCAGAGGCTGCTTGTACACAATGCACTTGATAAATGGCTCGATATATCAGTTGCTGTACGCGCGAATAAAGTTTTTCGCAAATCTGATGAAGGTTTACAATAAAGCCGCGCGGAAGTATTTCTCGTTTTATCATATATAACATAGCATTCTCCGCTGCCTTTAATACATGGTAATGATACACGTCATGTGTGCCCGACTCGCTATACCCTTCCCACAGATCTATACTAGTCACAACACACAAATTACTCTTTGAACCAATATAGAAATGCCTAGTATCGTGTCGAAAACGTTAATCAATCATGGATCTCTACTGACACATGTAGTCATGCAGTAGGTCCCTACCTATGAAGGGACTGCATTCCTAAAATGTTTCTCTAAAATTCAAAATCTAGCTTGCCGCTCATGGGACTTTTATACGGGGCTTGTGGCGCAATGGATAACGCGTCTGCCTACGGAGCAGAAGATTCCAGGTTCGAGTCCTGGCAAGCT
>JAXGGS010314172.1:0-13774 GCA_035585475.1 Armandia brevis
GCGTACCTGACCTCTGACCCTATCCGCTACTACAACTACTTTATCGTTGACCAGATTCTGAGCGCTTTGTTTCACCTAAATCACGCCATAAACTTTGCCCTCTACTGTCTGACAAGCTCCAAATTCAGAGCGGATCTCATGAACCTACTCAAGTGCCGAAAACCAATTACTGGAAGCGTTTCAGGAACAACTGGAAACACAAGAACGGTAAATATTTCTCAATATCCAATTCATGTTATCCAAATGTCCTTAGCGATATGATTGCTGATAATGTCTTCAATATTTGATCAGGGAACTACGCTAGAGAAAGAACAAACTGTCTAGGATCTAATCGCTAGTCTCACACTTATATGACGATTGAAAGCAGAAGTTTGATCGCTGATGTGGAGTAAGCAGTCCGATATAGAACTAAATCTTGGCGTGGTATCTAACATACATTATAGCACCTAGTATTTATCACATTGATTGCATTTACTAGTTAATAATTGTTGGTGTTTGACCCCAAATGAACATTCTTATCAGAAATCTTCAACAAAAGTTAAAAATTACGTTTGTGAAACAACTTCAAAGTACTTTTGACAATACCTGTTTCCTGTTGTATATGAATTGAGGTTATTATTGTCGATATTCACCAAATCTCTTTGTTTCGTATTCATTGATGTGTCGTTTCTCTAAATTAAATTATAAGCATTCTCCCTTGGATCAATTTGCTGGATTTCACGAGTTTCAGCCTTTGAACAAACAAGTGTAAAATAATGTACACATATATATATATACCATCATTTTTGATGCTATTTCTTTTGATTTACTTTTATAAAATGACTGTTTTACTAATTATAGTTTAGTCTAATTTGATCTCTGAACACCACTTTGCTTGAATCTTTGTTTATTCTTGTATATCGCTTTGACCTGGTTAGTCAAAACTAAATATTAGTGAGTCTATTAAAATGTGAAAAAACATGTAAACCTTATTTTACTCTGTTATTATGTATCTATAACTAAAAGATGAAGTAATGTTACACATATTTGTTTGAAGGGTGTTCCTTGTCGTATCGTGTTGACTGTTTTGATCAAAATAAACAATGTAGTGACAGTTTACCGTCTGTTTGATTAATTACGCAACAAATGGAGACATGTTTGGCACTCCAATGACGCTGCAGAGTAGCAAAATAATAATACTATTTAAACCTAAATTTGTTCATATTAAATCAATTAGTTTTATCATGGAGTATCATTAGCTAATATATCTGCATTGTTGCCGAGCATTCTAGCAGCTTTAATTTGAAAGAGAGATACGAAGTTTGAATAATCATGAACTCATACTAGTTAGAAATAATAACTGCTTCACTTTTATTTTTATTGTCTAAATATTTATTCATATTAAAACAGTGCAATATCATAGGCTATATGTTTAAATTGTGGTGTGTCTTTTTTTCACAAATAAGCATTCGCCGAATGTTGAACCCTCTACTGGTACACACCTATTATTTTTAGGTGCTGATGTGGAGGTGAAAGGTCACACAGAATATCAGGGCTGGAAGAGAGTAGCAGGAAGTAGTAACAGTTAGTGATAGCATGCCGTCGCTGCTTGATGTGCTGTTGTCTGTGGTTGATTTGTTTGCGGGCAGAGCCCCCGTCTGAACTGTAACATGCGAGATGGACATGGCATCTGTATAACCTAGATTTGTTCCTTCTCTGCCAGATTCATCAGTGGCATTACATCTTGGCACCACATCTTCTGGGTGATCTGGATCACCACGATTAGGCTGAGATGGCGCATAGTCTCCTGGTTTGACTTTTCCTGTAGAAGTAGGTGAATCGCTTGCCATGTGAAATACATTCCCATCCATCTGGCGTATAATTCTTAACCAATGCTTCCCTTTGTCGTCAATACACTTCAAAAGCGTAAAGCCATTTGGATGCATGGTTTTCAGCCACTCAAACCCATTTTTGTCTTTAAATTGGAACCATTTGTTCCCATCAATTCGGGATAGATCGATACCGAGTGGATTACCGTATTTCTGCTGCGGGTCGATATTACCAGACATGTCAGTGATGATGCGTGGTTTATTGGCAGGGGTGCCTGTCCCGTTTTTTAGCTCATTTTTGAACGGACGCTTGTAGATTCCTGTGTTTACCGAATCCTTTTGCGTGTGAGTCTCTTGGTATGGCGTTGTGTATACCTTTCGCCTTAATGGCGTACTCTGTCCATCATGTTGGGAAGGCGTTGTGATAGAATCAGTGTCTGCTTAAACAAGTTTAAGGTTAATAGATGTATAGTGTAAACAGGTCAATATAATTAATGCAAAACCTTGTACCGAGCCCATCTGAATCATATGGGGATTTTAAATAGTTATTACTCGAATTGGGAAAAGGAAAACACGTGTATGGGGTGAGCTAAGCAAGGTCAGACACCAGGTCGAAATGTATAAGAAAGGGAACAGCAGGCCTATTGTTCGAGGCCTTTTGTTCAAGGCTTTTTGTTGTCTACCTTTTGTTATATAGTCAATTGTCGGGATTTTGTGAAAAGAGCTACATTCTTTACTGCCAGAAATATATTGAATGAAATACATCGAATAGATTCACACCAACTTTAAGATCACAAATATCCTGACAGAGGATAAGACAATAGAAACAAAATGGCGATCGGCTGCCAGAAACAGGTAAGCAATTGTAAACGGGGTAAAAAAATCACCATGGTCAGTCAATGACCTCGCTGCGCAAGGTGTAAATAGCGCTTCAGCAATACAGGACGTGAGCAGCCATTGTCTGTTAATTTACACTTATTTCCTGTATATTTGATTGTGTTGTCATTGATATTAAGATTATACTTACCTGAGATAAAGACGCACAGAAGTGAAAATATGATGTACATACTCACCAGCACAACTCACCCCGGCCTCTCTCGCTGTTTTACTTACAGGTGAACAGTAATTAGTACGGCTTTTATAACATTCGCCAAGGTTAAAATGTAGCAGATGGTTACATGAAACCGAGACCGCGTATACCCCTATATTTGTGTGAATCCTAGTGATAACTGTTGCCTGAGCAGATTTCCATCTAAGGAGAAATATGATAATGTCAAACCTCAAAGAGATTCAAAGATGCCATAATATCCTGTTAATTGATTTTCTAGTATCTAGTGATATTTGTTTGACTATTCCCAGGATTCTACGTAATTTGTTGAAAAATGGTTCCGTACGGTAACTTCATTTGTCTGCACACGACTTTTGCCTCTTCATCTGTCCAGCGGTTCATTTTATTATTGCTGTCCAAACATATGATAAACGTCTCACTTTGTTGATGGATGACCACCACGCCAGACATGCTCTGAATGTCTGTATGGCTGGCGTCCATTAAACTTATGTTAACCGGAACTCGCTGAGCTAAGATATATAACAAATATCGAAAAGTTTACTTAATTTACTTAATTTACTTAATACACTTAATTCAATTAATTGTATTAATTCAATTAATTGTATTAATTCAATTAATTGTATTAATTCAATTAATTCTATTAATTCAATTAATTCAATTAATTCTATTAATTCTATTAATTCTATTAATTCTATTAATTCAATTAATTCTATTAATTCAATTAATTCTATTAATTCAATTAATTCAATTAATTATAACAGACCTGACAATAGAATTATTTAATTATTTCAATTAATCGTGTGCCAAGCTCTGACATTTGAACCATCCCGAAGTCAGGTCCTCTAGTTTTTTACTTAACCATTTATCAGTCTACAGAAGCATAACTTACCTATAGCTGGTGATATATCTGATAGTAGTATGAAAACGCAGACTGACATCTCACATAGCCTTGTATTCATCATGGCGGCGTGCATGTGACGGATTCTCATCAAATGGCCAGCAGCTTTATCGTTCCCAAATTGTGCAGTCACAGCTTAACCCAAACCTTGATCCGTCGATCCGTTTCACTCAGATATCACTTTCAAAACTTTTTTCTGTTTTTGTTATTAATTTCAAGAAACTGAAATGTATATTAAGATCAGATCAAATCAACATCCATTCTTCGCTATTTGATAGATTTCTTGGGCATGTTATTTTCAAAAAAGTTGCGCACACATGAATTGTCATTGATTTGTCATTCGATCTCTCTACCTTCTCATCTGAAACCTTGACCATTTGCGTATCCCTATGAGAAAATGGATCCTTGAAATGAGGTTTGTACTTTGCGAGTAGCTCAGAAACAGATTGGTTAAGATTTAAACAAGGCATCTTGCCGTTCCTGATTAGTAAAAGACAAATCAAATGGATGTTTTTTCTAAGCTCTTTCAATGGGGTTTTCACTCGGATTTTGCTGCTATTTGGTTTCAACATCAAAAGCTCTTAACCAATGCATGCGCATCTAACCAAATTTAAGTCTATCGGTATATTAAAATCTGCTGTAGTTTAGATATGAATGAATATAGCATATGATACAAATTCCAGCTATTCAACCCTTGGTTCATCTACCCGAGTGTTTTTTACTTTTTCACCTAAATCAACCCGAATCTCCATAGTTTGATATAATACCGTCGAAAAATAAAATTACCGCCTATGGTTGTTGATGTTTGTGAATCTATATCGTTGCAAAATGATTATTGACGAATGTAATTATTTACCTGGATTGCTATGAACAACAGGTAAAAGTTGAACACTGAATGTTTATTGTTTTCAAAAGCTAGCAAATATTGTGCATTACATGGGTTACATGGATTCATTCATGTTTTATTTCTGCAATTCAGCACCGTTTTATAACATCGGTACAAGTAAAAATCGACAGTAGTAGTTTGAGTAAAATATGGCAAATAGTAGTGTGAGTATGTCACTGAAAGTAGTAATATAAGGGTATATGTTGCAGCACCTGCACAGGAAGTAGTAGTACATGTGTAAACTACTTCACATCAGACATGGTCATAATGGGAAAAAATATTATCCACCAATCCAAGTTTTCTTGTGCCTCAGTAGCTCGTGCATGGCAGATTATTTTCGTCCCGCAAGTTCTTTCACCTGACACCTGTCGCACATCCAGTGGGCGGTCACCCCCTCGCCCTCCGCAGAGAGACACTGTTTGGGGAGGCAGGTGGCGTGGCAGATCTTCTTACACGTGGCGCACTGCATCCAGCAGAACTTGATGATCCACTCGTCTCCCTTCCCTGCCGGAGTCGGCTTCCCGCAGATAAAGCAGTCACCGCGCGGCAGGGTGAAAGGTTCCATGTACCCCTCGGTTTCTGAAATAACAATGAATTTCAATAAAACTGATTCCGTTTTTGAATGACTTTAGTTCTTAATGCACGCAGATACTGGAGTAGCATAGCATCAGGGGAACGTGTAGAGCAACTGACTGCCGAATGGGCCTGTCATAACAAGTGATCAATCCTTATTCACACGGAAGTCACCCAGGGTGAAAAAGTAGTGTAACTCGTAATCTGTGTATTCTTGGATCTAAGTTATTATAAAGTTTAGTATAAAAGGTGACTGAGCACATTTGTCATACTTACTATCCATATTCACATAGCTGGGCTGCTCGGGGTCAGGAGAGTCATAAAGAGCGTCAACTAAATCACAGAGTAAATGAAACGTGTTATTTAGTCATACATGTCTACAATAGTTATGTTTATGTGTAGAATATGTGATTTCAAACTTATAGAAAATATTTTAATTAATAGTGATGATTTAAAATCATGTGTAGAATATGCTACCTTTAGGATTGTAGGCGGTTGCCCGTGCTCCAGGCGGCAAATTGAGGTCGGCGTAGTTGAACGTCTCCTCTAACATCTGGTTAACCATGAAGAACGAAGGACGTTTCTCTGGCAGCATCTCCCAGCATGCCGTCATGACGTCATAGACAGGAGTGGGACAGAGAGTAGGTTTGGGGTGCATATGACCCGCGGATAGCTTGCTCATCAAGTGAAAGTTTGATGTGCCTGTGAATAAAACAACGAATTCATAAATTTCAATAAATTAAACGGACCGGCACGATAATTCAATCCTACAATAGGGCATACATGGGTACTATGTATTATGATGCCAAAACCCACTTGAACAGTCGCAAGTCCAACGCTACGATTGTAAGTTGGACTTATTATTTGTTATTTTGTGTTTCAACACCCAACTCGAGGATAACAGGTAGCTAGTTGTCCGGACGATAGCCAATCAGAAATCGCAGTACAGTTATCATGGCAGTTGAACCACTTATCTCTCCACCCCTTTCCTACAACCCATCTGCCAATTATGTACTAGCGGAACGACAGCATATCGTGCGTGATGTTCGTCGTTACAGAAGGTTTAGATTGGAAATTTGAAATCGGGTACCTTCGAATGGTTGTCTGCCGCGGGTGAATATCTCCACCATGAGAATGCCGAACGCCCAGACATCCGATTTCACGCTGTACCGAGCTTCGTCAAACACTTCCGGTGAACACCATCGTATGGGAATGTCTGCAGCAATCATAATATCATAATAATAATAACAAATAATTATTATTTAGCACATTTACAGAACTCAATGTGCTTTACATGAGTAAAATAATATTAAATCACATTAACAAATTTAAGATTTAGATAAAATTAAAAGGTAAGAATATACTAGTAACGACATCTTTATAACCACATGCCGAAGCCAAAACATATCAAAGGGATGTAGAAATTAACTTTGCGATTATCTGACCTTGTAGTTTAGTCACGTGGACATCCTCGGTGAGGACCCGAGCCATCCCGAAGTCAGCGATCTTGATCTCGCGGTAACTGCTGCCAACGAGAACATTTCTCGCCGCCAAATCTCTGTGGATGTATTTATTTTCCTCCATGTACTGCATACCTTTAGATACCTGTATTAGAAACAGATCAATTAATCAATGAACTGATAGATCATTAATGAAATGTTCACCGTCAATTACACACAAACAATGACAAGCACTCATTGCAGACGTCGCATCTCTTCCGCTCCTCTAAGCTTAGTTAATCTTGGTAGAACATTTTAGCACCTCACATATCGATGTGTATATATTTCACACCTTATCAGTGTCACGACCGACTTGCCCTCATCTTTGAGCTACTCGCCCATATCGCCTTAGATTACACGACTCTAACAGTGCTCACACAGTGTGAAAGGGATACGCCGATATTGAATAGAAGATGCATGTTTTTGCCTCAACGTGTATCGCGTATTTAATGTACATGGCGAGGGGCGGATTGATTTTACACTTATTTTCAGGGACCCATAGTCTCGTCTTGAGAACGAGAATATCGACCCTGGTCACCCACTATCGAATCAGCGCCTTGTTCGAAAGTAGTACATTATCTGGTGTGTATTAATAGTACAGTAAATAGTGCCTTTAAATAGAACAGTAGGTAGTTATTATTAGTTGAAGGTAAGTGTGTTTAAAAAAATAGATCATACAAGATGTAAGTCATGATGTTACAAAAATGAAAAATAAGGAGTATAATTAATAAAATTTTAGTATTTTTGTCGCATAGTGCAACAAATGCTGTACAATATAAATAATAGATAATAAAGTGCAAGTGTGCAATTAGTAATCATTCGCGTACCTCTATTCCTATCTGTATAAGCTGCTCCGGTACGAGTTCCCTTCCCTCCCTGTTTTTCAGAAAGTCGTTAAGAGCGCCACCTGGTGACAGTTCCATGACCATGTAAAAGTCGCCGTCAGCGTCCTTGCAGACACCGAGTAAGCTCACCAGGTTCTCGTGCCGCATTCCTGCAGTGTACAAATAACCAATTTATTTCGTTCTGCCTTTTTCACACGGTAACAATAGTAATGGTATTTAGTTCTGCATTCTCGCATGGTAAGAATAGTAGTTATATCTAGTTCTGTTTTTTCCTGCAATTTTCTACTTCGCGCGGCTTTAATCATTTACGTCTGGGGTGATATTACCTGCTACTACAGCTACCGTAATTCACCGCATATATTACTAAGGTGCAACCCTAACTTTCCCCTCAGAATCGACGGTTAAGCTTGGCACTTAAGCTTTAATCCACTGCCCTGCTAAAAGGCGCGCGCACCCCCCAGATTTTATCACGAAAATGACGAAATATAAGTGCGCCTTATATGCGGTGAATTACGGTACTATTTATACTACTACTGCGTCCACTACTACTGACCTTTCATGATGGCGGCTTCGCGTTCGTAATTTTCGGTCACCTGCTCGCGCTTGGTGGATTTAATCGCCACCTTCTTGTACTTGTTCAACATTCCTGACAAAACCAATCGGATAAATCGGTAAAATGTACAACTATTATATACACCAAGCTAAATCAAGACTATCATCCTTTTGTCTGAAGATGGTAATTCTACTTTATTTAGGAGTTGGAAACTGTAGCTCGGTTGAGTCGAATTACCGCTATATAAAAGAGGCTATACGTTCTATTTAAATGAAAGGAATCAGTGGTGGATTTATAATATGACCACTGACTTTACCTTCGTGAACAGTGCCGAACTTTCCCTCGCCCAGTTTGCGCGTGAAATCGAGCGCTTCCTTCTTGATGTCGAACTCATCTGGGGTCTCGAGCAAGGCTTCCGTCTCATACCACCCGCGCCAGGCACTGCCTTATCTGTCAATCACATGTCAGCTCAATTAAAGAACAAATCATGTGTTTCATAAACAAAGTACCAATGATTAATCATATATAGAACTGAAACAAGAAATATATATGTTATATAGTGTATACTATGATATATCTTAAATATATTAAGTATAATGTACGTTATATTTCTCCTTAATATATCACAATTTCTTCCCTAAAACTGATGTATGTTTAAACTTTAATGACACCCGGTATCTCGATCCGTGGTTGCTCAGTTATAGTTACTCTGATAGTAGTTGACAAGATCCTTCATCGTTTCGAATTCTTTACAAACGACGCCATTTTCCGTCTCCTCTTCGAGTTGGTATCCCATAGTTCTTATCGTCATGTGTTGCACTGCAATATCCCCATCCTCACTGACTGCTTTGGTCGATAATGTGTACAGCCCTGTAACATAAAAAAACACGCAAAGTGTATCGACACTTATTAATCAAGAATATGCCTCGTACTCAACTATTCATGAATATTCCTCGTACTAGCACAAATTGCAAGTATATAGTTTGGAGTATCATAGTTGTGAAATACCGATCGCATCGCTCCTTTCTGAGACGAGGAAGGAACCATTTTCCACCATAGGAGCTTTCAATCGTCTCTCCGCCTCACGCATGGGTATGTTCTCATGAAACCATCTGTGGGTGATACGTTTGATTAAAAATGACTTCATCTATGGGGTGAAATTAGATGTAATATGTAGTACCATTGTATTTTGCTAATGAATAATGTTACGCTGAATTGTTGAGGTATCATGCCTGTAGCTTTCAGAATATGTGATATATCAATATTCACAATTTGGGTGGGTCCAGATCTATTAACACGTCGATACTTACTCATTTGCTTTCTTAGAATTGATCTCTCTGACAAAGTTTGAGGGAATGTACCCGCACTTTCTAGTAACGTGGTGTTCAGCCATCAGCCATTCTCCTTCTCTAAATAATAACAGTGAGAACAACTATAATATAAACAAGCAAACTCCCTCTCTGAACAATAGAAAAATAACAATAATCTTAAAAAAATCACACTCCCTCACCTCATTGTGACGACGAGAATATCTCCGACTTTAAAACTGATTTCTTTATCATTTGTCGCTTCATAGGTGCCAATAGCTCTGTAGACCTTCGATCCTTAAAGCACAAAATAGTGGAATATATCATTTTTAACTGCATAGGTGCCAATTAATAGCTCTGAAGACCTTCAATCCTTAAAGCACAGAATATCAGCAAGTATCAGTAAATACTTATGTAACTAATAATCACACGTTACTAAGACACTGTTTGTGAAGGGTGTTAGAATTATGATGTATTTTTGTATATTAATACACCGTGGTGGTTAATTAAACCGGTGTTTAATTGTACAGTGGAATAGGTAAGCGTGTTGTAGACGTGGATGATATGAATGTCTGGTCACCTTTCCTGGTGAGGGAGGTGATCTCCTCCTGGGTGATGTCGTCATGATCACGGCGTAGTGTTTGTTGTTGTTGCGCCTGCCCCTCTCCGAGGTCTCTGAAATACAAGAATAGATTAAAACCAATGAAACATCAGTCATACATCCTTTTACACGCATTATATACATCATGCATATGTCTTCCGGGGTACACCGGCCGTCCCAGTAATACAAACATAGATTAAAACAGTTTAAACACGAGCCATATATCTATATATACGTTATATTCAGCTTGTGTGCCTCCCAAGTTAAATCTGATATTTTCTGTAGCTAGCATATATCATTATTTAAATTTAAACTCCAGAACCCGTAGATACACGATATTTGAAGGAAACTTATATGTGCGAGCCATCTTTACTACGATAAATGTATACCAGGATGCCATCATACATCATATTGTACATCCAGTGAAATTCAATATCATTGAAAGAATAAATGATAGAATATATAATAAATACAAGCGTAGGCATCTAGCAAATTAGCTATCAACAGTGATAAATGTACACGATAAATTGCATTTTGGTACTACTTACTCCGATCTTTCCCGCGTTACTACTATCGCCGGCATGGTCGAGGTAGAAGCAGCAGGTGGTCTGTTGGTACTACTATGCGGTGACTTACTGTGTGCAGTACTACTGCCTGCTGTACTACTACTGAGTGTTGTATTAGTTGTTTCTCGCACGCCGCCGCTCTCGTCAGAAGTGCTTGTGTACGGGCCTGTAAACACTTCGAGTGCTACATCAATTAAGTTAATAACTCGTGTGAATCATACACGTACTTACATACAGGGCATGTACATGCTGTGTAATATTCTACTTCCCCTTCGCTTTTTCTATGGTTTAACCTAAGTGTGACTTCACGTAACTTGATAACCATTAAACCTGTGTGTGCTTTATACATGCACTTACGGTGTACGCTCGGTAATACCTTGTTTACATACATTCTTATATGGTTATACGCAACGTCATAACACAACTCGAGCATATCCTACATTTGCTCACAGGGTAAACGTATACTGTTTAATATATATCTTATGCTGTGGTTCTCCGATATACGCAAGTATATAATATATACGCTACATAATCTCGACAGTGATATTCGTTTTCATTTTAAATAAATGTACACTGTAAATTTATTATTGCGAGCGTTTTCATTTCACAGCACACTTTAGACTTCCTCAATGTATCTCGATCGACCTATGTTGACGTATATCAATTTAACACAGTAACTGTATGAGAATTATGACATGTTACCCGTGTGTCCTTGCTTGTGATCCCCGGTGGACAGTTTATATATCTCCTGCCTCTCCTCTTTACTGCAGCAGGAGCCCATGGTGACCGCACATGTCGCCGGGTCCGGTGTCGAGGTGGATGTGGCCGCGGTGATCGAGCGCGCTGCCGGTAATAACCGCCGAAATCAGCGCCGGCCGCGGTTACAACACCGAGAGCGGCGCGGGAGTCCGGGACCGAGAGTCGTCAGCCAATCACCGGGGGTTTCCGATCGAGTGGAAATCGAAGATCGAAAGTTCACGGCCACGTGAGTAGATCCGCATGTCAGAAACAACAGGAGCTCGGCACCGCGTCATCATTCCAGAAAACCAGAGTGGTCGGGAAAATTGAGCTGATTCGTTTCAATATATACGTAAAAAACAATTTTTTCTGCACTGTGTCCCTCCAGCCAGGCGTTTTTCTGACTAAGGCGGACCATATCAGGGCATATTTATTAATAGACACTTGTGTGAGCTACATACTACAATGATTAGGATATGTGATGAGGTTCAGTAATAGAACAGTATGACAAGAATATAACGAGGTGTTATTTAGCGACTTTCGTTTTTGGAAGTGACGTCATGATAGGTCCGACTGACGTCATTAGGATCGCTCGCTTGTCGTGCTCTAATCATTCTCGATCTATTCGGTCTCCATCCATAGTCTACAGCTTCTCACGTTTCTAATAAGTTATCAATACCGATTCAATTTTCAAGGGAGTGAACGAGTAGAATATTTGATAATCGTCTCGCAGAATATTAGCCCTACCCTCCCAAGTTCTTTCCTTCTCCCACAGCTGCAGTCGGATCGGCTCCACCTGCGTGTTATGTGCATGCACGTTTGCCTCGGGGAAAGTGAAACCCAGTATGAATTCACCCTAATTTTCATCAGAGTAGCTACGGTAATATGTAATTATGTGGAGGACTTTCCGGGTTAGTTAGTGGCGATGGGCCCATCATTGTAATCATATACAGTAGAAAATCGATATAACGCGGGTATATAAGAACAAGGCTAAACATCCGAGTTATAACGATACACAAGGGCCTATAAAGGCGAAATTTCACCCGCGTTATATCGAGAAAAAGAATGTGTACGCATCTGGGAACTTAACAAACTCGCTTTATAACGAAGACCGTTTTATATCAGCCCGCATTACAATGATCCTCTGGTGTATATGATAAAACAACAACCTATTGTCTTATCAATATGGCGATCTGGTGTTTGTAAATCTACGCACGTGTCCATTCAAACGTCATATATCTGTTTGTTGTTCATGTATCATGATTTCGGTGATGGTTTAAACATTCAACTCTTTCCCTTTCGCCAGATCCCGAATATCGGATTCCGGTTGTTGATTGATGAGATGCACTAGTCCATCGTACAAATGCGAAAATATGGCGTCTTTTAAGTTATCACTAGCGTATAACTGACTATGTAATATGATTGTCTTTACTTTGTCCACGCCCAGATTAAAATACATTTCTCTACAAGTACGACTGAAAGTGTCCGCCTTGAGCCCTGCATCGTATAATTACCCACCCCCCCCCCCCCCCCCCCCGCGCGCAATTGTACTCTGTAATATATGCGGTTTGGGTCATCAATTCGGTAGAAAAATTGCTGCCTACATCACTCATTCGACTCACGATCAAGAGAATCATGCTGTAACGCTCTATATCTTTGTGCAACCTTAAAACAGGCCTCTTCAACCCAAATGTAGTGGAAACAAAGAAATTGTAGAATTAAAGCACACTGTAGGTACATATGAGCGTGTCGTAAGTTTGTCCGCACTACTTATACAATGGCACATTATCGGTACTACTTATACAAGAGCACATTCTCTGTACTACTTATGCAAGAGCCCATTCTCCATACTACTTATACTATGACACATTATCCGTACTACTTATGCAAGAGCACATTATCCGTACTACTTATGCAAGAGCACATTCTCCGTACTACTTATAAAAGAGCACATCATCCGTACTACTTATACAAGGGCACATTCTCCATACTACTTATACTATGACACATTATCCGTACTACTTATGCAAGAGCACATTCCCCGTACTACTTATACAAGAGCACATACTCCGTACTACTTATGCAAGAGCTCATTCTCCGTACTACTTATACAAGAGCTCGTCAAACTGTGATAATGTATGATTACTACTACTGCTGGACGCAACTGACCCGCTTGGTGTAACAGTTGTATACGATAATATACTTGTTCCGCCAATTTGTTATGAGCGCTCATATATTGGACCTTAATTCGGTAAATAAAAGAGCCCTATTGGAAACTATTTTATTTAAGAACACGTTCATCCGTGTTTGTAAATGTATGTCATCCAGTACGTATAATGATTTTCCTATCAGTATTATAAATTCTGATAAATTCTGATAAATTCTGATAAATTCTGATAAATTCTGATAAATTCTGATAAATTCTGATAAA
>JAXGGS010314283.1:3367-13770 GCA_035585475.1 Armandia brevis
TGACACAATGCTCATGAAACATAATTTTTAAACATAATAGTACATCGAGTTTGGATCACGATATCCTCGCAATCTATAGGTGAAATGCCACTGCTGCGTCTTACTAAATCGAAATGGATGTAACATGATAGTCTGTGATTCGCTCGTGATGACATTTCAAACGAGCAGCCCTGTATAGCTATTACAAATGAACTAGTTACAAGAGTATGTAATCTGATGCTGCCATGTATTCCCTTGACCGATTCTCGTAATGTGAATGTCCGCGAAAAGATATATTGTCCTACTTCAATTCACCACGTGCGGTCTTCCTGAGTCATAATGTATTCATTGGCCCTTTGTAATCCCGAGGATGAATAGCGCACACCGCACATCTGAAGCAAGTCAAACTTAAGTTGAGGCTTGTTGCCCTTTAAAGCTACCCTATGCCCGAGATCGATTAGTCCGGTTAACATGCATCTTTGATGCTGCCGAGGTGACGAACGAGCGCATTTAAATAAAGCGATCCTTTGACATTTATGTTCAGGTGGACCTGGCAGCGGCAAGGGCACACAATGTGACAAGATCGTGGCCAAGTACGGCTACACCCATCTCTCCACCGGTGACCTCCTCCGTGATGAGGTCAAGTCAGGGTCCGATAGAGGCAAGAAACTCACCGAGATCATGGAGAAAGGAGACCTCGTTCCTCTGGTCAGTATACGCTTAAAGTGCCTCACATTTCGTTCGTTTTTGTTTCAGCACATATTAAGTTTTCCATTACTGCTGTCGGTATGAATTCTGATTAAGATGGAATAACGTAATAACGTGTACGTCTGAAAGTCTAAACTCGGCAATCTTATTACTTGAAACCGCAGCTACCGCCGTTTAATTATATTATGATATTTATTGAGAATTGTTAATGGAATGTTATTCTTATTGCTTTAGGACACTGTCCTGGAACTCCTGAGGGATGCCATGGTGGCAAAGTTGGCCACCTCTAAAGGTTACCTCATTGACGGTTATCCCAGAGAGCTTGAGCAGGGAATGAGATTCGAGGCCCAGGTGCGTAATACAATACATGTACTCATGAATATGT
Source organism: Armandia brevis (assembly GCA_035585475.1). NCBI lineage: Eukaryota > Metazoa > Annelida > Polychaeta > Opheliidae > Armandia > Armandia brevis. The sequence goes on from JAXGGS010314283.1 coordinate 4,440, forward strand.
ACGTCTGAAAAGGACATTGAAACAGTCTGATCTCGTGCTTATTAATGTGTATAATTAAATCTGTCTGGTGGTATTTTTAAGGATAATTTCTATTCTGATGCTCGTGAACTTTAGAAACTTCGAGTCCAGTCATTTGACATTCAATGCATTCTTCAGTTGGAAATCTACTTTACTTGTTTCCATTTCTGTTTTTTAGGTAGCTCCAGTTACGGCCTGTGTATCTTTTGAGGTAGCTGATGACACGATGGTTAAGCGTCTCCTGAAGCGTGCCGAGACCAGCGGCAGAGCTGATGACAACGCCGAGACCATCAAGAAGAGACTGAAGACCTTCCATGACCTCACCCAGCCCGTAATTGACCACTACACGGGTCAAGGAAAGGCACACATTGTACGTATACGTTAACACTTAATCACTGCATTTGCCTTTTTAGTACATGTACTCGGACATTCACTAAATCAAAAAGAGATTTGCTATGCATTTGCCATTTGAGTATCACATGCGTCACAATCTTAGCCGAGTCATTTTTGTTTGGAAACTTCTATATCATGCGTGTTTTATGTACCGCTAGTATGGATACATATTCCATTTGCATTCCTTATTAGCTCTAGACGAGTGTTTGCCATCGGATGAAGTTTTTATATCACACTTAACGCGATTATTAAGTCTCATACTGACGCGTAGCTCTTTCTTTTAGTCTCCACAAAAAACCGTCACCAATTCAATTTTCGAAGATGATTTTGATAAATAACTTCACAGCTAAGGTTTCATAGAAACATAAAACGTCTGTGATTTGACAGTTGCCAGTTGTAAATTACTGAAATCTTTCAATAGACTCTTCAATTACATTTTACCCAAATTGTTTAGCTCATATTTACTTTTAATTAACAGAGCAATGACATTATTAATCACGAATGTCAAAGATACTCCCAGGCTGATATTTGAAGCGTATATTTATTAGTTTAACGCCATATTAACCACTCATAAATACATTTTGACCGTACACTGTATGAACTCCTCCATAGCGCAATCTAAATGTAAAGCTGAATTTTATATCACGGAATGATGACTTATAAGTTTTAACAACGAGCATTAACTCTTGTCTTCTCTCCCCGTTAGATTAACGCCGAAGGAGGAGTGGATGACATCTTTGCCCAGGTTGAGGCCTACCTAGACAAGCTGTAAATTCTTCAACCAACCAACTGTACCATCCTCACCATCATATCCACGCATCAGCAAATCAAAAGTCATCCAGCCACGCCCTCTTGATTTATCACGCTCGGGTCCCCCGTCGTCGGTGAATTTCTCGACAAGGATTTGCGTGCGAACGACCTGTAATATTTAAGTGTAAATTGTTTATTGGAGATCAACGTTTTTAGTTAAATTATTGTAGTTGTAAATAAGATACCTTGTTGAAATTGTGAATAGAAACTGGGCCAGAGTATTATATATTACATATGCTTGCAAACATCATATTGGAGGGGTACAATCTGATTTGTATCACCTAATTCGCGAGCAATAATTTCCATGTTGCCAGAATGAGCTTGGAATATCTTTATGGTTTGAACTGTTTACAGGTATGACAATTGTATAATACAATTTTCTTTTGAATAAAATCTATGTAACACCATAACTATTCTCGCGTCTAGTATTATTAGATTTTATGGCTATGAGACGTTTTACTTCTGACAGTGGATTAATTTATTGCTTTCATCACGAAGAGACCATGCTAATATGTAGTTTGAAAAGTCTGTGTGGAGCCCGGCAAAAACGTTTCTAGAAAGGGATGGTTACGTTACAATGACGTCATTCCACTTGATATATCACTGCATTTTAATCATTCATACGGTGGTGTCCAGTAAAGCTTGAATCCTAGGCGACTGAACTGTTAAAAGTCTCTTCTAACGAGCGCCTGTCCATCTGATGGCGCATATGTCTTCTGTTTCCTTCGAGCCACTCGTGACAATTTGTTTCTATAAATACGATGACCAATGGGGGTCAGGTCGAGTTTAATGCCGCTGGCGGTAGCAGAGGTCACATGTCAATGTCTTGTGGTAAGTACAATTCCAAACTCTCTGATTAATTAGTCATGGCGCTAAGCGTGAACCATCGTCAACTTTCTAATCATTCTAATCCATTATATAACTGCGTCCATGTGCTGTCGGGAGTCACCGAGGATTTAATAAATGCGCACGCATTGTGTGTAATCTTCCCCTAATCTTCCGTAATTAATTGTTCGACATGAACTAGAAAGTCTAAACCCAAGGATAGAATATTATATTGAAAAACATTATTTAATAAACATACCGAATTGATTTTGTGAATGGAATTTTCGCTGTTCTCAGTCCCGGCTAGACGCGACAAACTCGCCTACAAAAGTTTCATCAAACTTGAACTTATTCTAATTGATGATCTACATTGTATTCTTCAAATGTTCAAATTCGGGCCAAATGTGTACTGCCAAAATACAGATTACAATGTAGGCCAATCCCATGTTTTAAATGACGCTACGTTGCATTCTTCGCCTGCACTTAAAGCAATTGTTTAGCTCATATTTACTTTTAATTAACAGAGCAATGACATTATTAATCACGAATGTCAAAGATACTCCCAGGCTGATATTTGAAGCGTATATTTATTAGTTTAACGCCATATTAACCACTCATAAATACATTTTGACCGTACACTGTATGAACTCCTCCATAGCGCAATCTAAATGTAAAGCTGAATTTTATATCACGGAATGATGACTTATAAGTTTTAACAACGAGCATTAACTCTTGTCTTCTCTCCCCGTTAGATTAACGCCGAAGGAGGAGTGGATGACATCTTTGCCCAGGTTGAGGCCTACCTAGACAAGCTGTAAATTCTTCAACCAACCAACTGTACCATCCTCACCATCATATCCACGCATCAGCAAATCAAAAGTCATCCAGCCACGCCCTCTTGATTTATCACGCTCGGGTCCCCCGTCGTCGGTGAATTTCTCGACAAGGATTTGCGTGCGAACGACCTGTAATATTTAAGTGTAAATTGTTTATTGGAGATCAACGTTTTTAGTTAAATTATTGTAGTTGTAAATAAGATACCTTGTTGAAATTGTGAATAGAAACTGGGCCAGAGTATTATATATTACATATGCTTGCAAACATCATATTGGAGGGGTACAATCTGATTTGTATCACCTAATTCGCGAGCAATAATTTCCATGTTGCCAGAATGAGCTTGGAATATCTTTATGGTTTGAACTGTTTACAGGTATGACAATTGTATAATACAATTTTCTTTTGAATAAAATCTATGTAACACCATAACTATTCTCGCGTCTAGTATTATTAGATTTTATGGCTATGAGACGTTTTACTTCTGACAGTGGATTAATTTATTGCTTTCATCACGAAGAGACCATGCTAATATGTAGTTTGAAAAGTCTGTGTGGAGCCCGGCAAAAACGTTTCTAGAAAGGGATGGTTACGTTACAATGACGTCATTCCACTTGATATATCACTGCATTTTAATCATTCATACGGTGGTGTCCAGTAAAGCTTGAATCCTAGGCGACTGAACTGTTAAAAGTCTCTTCTAACGAGCGCCTGTCCATCTGATGGCGCATATGTCTTCTGTTTCCTTCGAGCCACTCGTGACAATTTGTTTCTATAAATACGATGACCAATGGGGGTCAGGTCGAGTTTAATGCCGCTGGCGGTAGCAGAGGTCACATGTCAATGTCTTGTGGTAAGTACAATTCCAAACTCTCTGATTAATTAGTCATGGCGCTAAGCGTGAACCATCGTCAACTTTCTAATCATTCTAATCCATTATATAACTGCGTCCATGTGCTGTCGGGAGTCACCGAGGATTTAATAAATGCGCACGCATTGTGTGTAATCTTCCCCTAATCTTCCGTAATTAATTGTTCGACATGAACTAGAAAGTCTAAACCCAAGGATAGAATATTATATTGAAAAACATTATTTAATAAACATACCGAATTGATTTTGTGAATGGAATTTTCGCTGTTCTCAGTCCCGGCTAGACGCGACAAACTCGCCTACAAAAGTTTCATCAAACTTGAACTTATTCTAATTGATGATCTACATTGTATTCTTCAAATGTTCAAATTCGGGCCAAATGTGTACTGCCAAAATACAGATTACAATGTAGGCCAATCCCATGTTTTAAATGACGCTACGTTGCATTCTTCGCCTGCACTTCTTCGAAATATCGTTGGCGGATGGATTTAGAGTAATGTAGCAATTTTATTTGCTTTGATCGAAGTAACTCTAATGTCCCTCGTCCTCCCGTGCTCCTATAAAGGCAGCTGGAGTTCTATTAAGCAAGATGCGTTGTATACGTTTACAAGTTTACAAGTTTAAAAGCTACCGAAGCAATGGGGAGCTTCAGGTTATCTCCATTGCTATTGGTTCCTAGTCTAATACGTCATTTATTTTTAGGCAGTATTCCTGTAGGCTTTAATAATTAAGCATTCTGTGACGTAGGCAGTTAATTCGATTACTACCGGAGACAGATTGCTTGTATCCAAGATGAAATCGTATATCATCACCCCTAAATGCATAAAACGTTTCTTACTAGCTGATCGTCTTTTACGACACACGGGACTATCTCACTGCACATATTCATCAATTGCTGACACTTGACAAAAAAAGCGATAATATTGAGGTACGAAATACACAGATGACCCATAACTTGTCGCGCCTATGTCCCCGTTTTGATATCCCAGGCTGTATCATAGTTAGAATTTAGGGACTTTCTACAAGGCAACCGACAAACCACAGCACATCATAAGACGACGTGGCCCACTTTGATGGTCGTTAAATTTGAAATGTTGGTCATCCATTTATGTCGATGACAATGCAGCTGCGTGAGTGTCACTCAGGCGAACCGCTGCGCATTAAATTTGGATGACCTGGAGGTTTGTTAATAAGCTAAGACGCCAGCCCTGTCCACTTGGTTCGAGCTAATCAGCTCGAGCGCCGTTAAGTTTTGTCATCTTGCAGCCCGAGGAAAGCTGCGAACCGTGTGGTATATATTGAAAGCGTGGGTGTATGGTCGAGCACTTGATTGCTCATCTTTGCAGCGACGGAGGACATAAGCTGCGAATTCGCTGCAAGAACTGGAGACGGACCGTAATCGCAGACGACTAACATTCTTCACAGGTGGGTCTCTCGTGCCTTAGGTATATTTGAATTGGAAATTATATAAATTGAAATTAAAGCGATAATTTGAATCTAAGTTGCGTACACGTTGTCATTTAGCTTTGAAAAGCATGTGGATTATTGATAGCTGTGACCGACCTTTTAAATGGTGTCGAAAGTCTGGTAAATTAGCTTCGTTACTAATGTAAAAGTCAGCGATCGGTCTTTACTTCAATTCTACTTCCTGAAGTGATTCAAACCGGACACAAAGTTGTGCTTCGAGCTTCACATTATTTGAGCGTCCTGCGTACGTTACTTTGATGAAGCAATTACAGTTAGTCATTTAAAAATATCACGAGATACCAGTGTCTTACAAATTGTGGGTATTTAAAATATAATTATTTGAGCGAGCATAAGTAACTTGAAACGAACACTTTGTTTTGCAGGACTGGGATGAAACATCCACAATCAAACATATTTGTCGCAGTGTGCCTTGGAGCGATGATGATCTGCAGTGTTTTAAAAGGTAAGAGTTGCACAAACTTCAATGTTTTGTTTTATGCGACTTAACAGGTGCGTCAAGGTTACGGAGTATTTAACACATTTTAACTGTCGAATATTTCATGAAGAGGTTATGCCAGTTTGCATGTGTTTGAAAGAAATATCTTAATCACCATAGCTTGAAATATATATCGTAATCCTCATAGCACCCTATCGTCACCCAACTCCATTCCGTAGAATTAATAACCAAGGATTCACTGAATAAGATAAAAATGAATTCGGCGTGCTTGACTGGGAGATTATCGATTGATTAGCTAAAATACTTCAGGGCTATTGTTTCAACTTTCGTGATGTCTGCTGAACTAATTAAAATGTATTTCGATCTAGACGTACAAGTCACGATACATATTTAAATGATTTGATATGTTTGTTTCACTGACGGGGCGTACACTTCCATCACCTCCTCGTCTTCTGCATGAATTAATTCCTCCCTGAAAATAGAGGACACATTTTTCTATAGTTAATGGTGTTGCCTTAGGTAAGGGCGGAAATTAATCACAGGTCCACGATGTAGGACGAGTTATCAGGTTATAAAGCTATAAGGCGTGGGAGGCAAAAAAAGGATAACATGCTGGGGGAGACAGAAGAGAGGTTATATACCGGAACCATGGGAAATTTACCCTGCCCTTGGCTAACACTGATTTAATAAAGTTAACTTAGAAAAATCGGGACCACTTTGAAATAAGCTCCGTCATGTGAATATCCCGTCTCCTCTTTCATTATAAATCGATTATGAGCGCAATTTCGAAATTAAACTCTTGTGATTGTCACGTGAACATCGATGTGGGGGTGTATTCATTTCTCAATTAGCATAGGATTAGCTAGGATTATGGCAAGGGATAATCCATGTGGCCCAACAAATAATTAGTGATGATCCAAGCGTGTGCATTAATTTTTCAGAGGTGTCGGCCAGATCTGTAGACACGCCTGCTCAGCTGGTGAGACTGTGGAAAAGAACCATGGCGTTCGAGCCTCGACGAATCACCAGCCGAAACGACAGCCGGATGCTGATGTGCGTCTTCTGCTCACAAAATTTACACATATGCGACCCGATCAGTTTCTGCTACAGAGGCGGGCGAAGGTAACGGAAGGTCGTTCTACAAGGAATAGAAACTGTTTCGTGTTCAAAAGCACTACACGCTGTCAAAGCAGGATGATCTCAAAAGAATATTATATAAAACCTCTTTATTCTGAACTGCTACATCAAAACGCATCCCTATCTGATTGACATATTGGTAATGGCATTTGCTTATGGTATTTAGAGGCTATTTTTCAAGCTTGAGAATGCATAAATTCATTACGCATATGAAATGCAGGATATGCGTTATCTGTTGTGCGGGCCTTCATGATGTGTTTGGAAAAAACTAAGTTTAATATATCTAAAATGTAAACTTAATACAGGTATGCAAACCTAATTGTTATGATTGAACTGGTCTGTAGCTGTGTGTGGTATTTCAATTAGAGTTAAACTAACTAGTATCAGGCCGTAGTCTAGTGATTATTATTATGTAACCAAATCGATTAGTTAATTTTGATGGATGAAACTGTGACAGGAGATCGATCATATCTATCAAAACAAGTAATTCGCTGGCATTTTCAGACAAATGGCCTTTGTTATAATGATTATTTTGATGTGTTCTAATACATCACTACTCGTATCAGAGTATTACATGTATAATAATAAACTTATCTAACACTAGCACTAGGCATGCAAAATGCAGTCTTGTCTTTTTCTATATTAATTGAGCATCTGACAAAGCATGCAGAATATATCAATTGATTATATAGTGCGTGTATTAATTCCGAAACAAAATGTGTTTTTTAGCAGTTGGTGTCAATTTGGGTAGTTTTTTTGCACCACAAATACATTCACAACCGTCCCAGCCATCCGTGCCAACCCATGTCAAAACAGAATATCTCTTTCCCGTCATTCGACACCCAAGGAAGAGACGGTACATTATATTGCGGAGGGCAAAATCATAATCAATATCAATGATATAAAATCGACAATGCCCAGTCACCCTTTTGTATTTGTCGCGGGTCTGACCTTCGAGAATTCTTCCATCAATTGAGACCTGCCGAAATAAATTTAACACTTGCAAAATTAATATTTAAATAAATTGAATCACCACTCCTATCTATTATTTTTACCTTAATAAACTTGTTGATAAGGGTCGATTCTCAACATCCATGTCGACATATTAAAATATATGATGTATTGAGTCATATGTCTATCGATTATAATTGGGAATTATAATAATATGTAGACACTCCTTCTATGATAAGGAGTTACGATAACAGGCTGATGGTGATGCTGTCTGCCTGGTATATGGAAACACTTCAGACCATCTTGTGTTTTATGGCCTTTCCTTCTGATATGAAGCGGAATTATCATAAAATCGCAACCGGCAAGGATAACCTGTATCCCATTAGGCACGACGGCGGGTGGCGACGAAATCAAAATGGACAAAATTCTAGGGATCATTCTAGGGAGTTTTGCTCTCTTAAATTTGGTGCATGGTAAGTAAACTATGACGTTTATTACCATGAATCTTTTCATAACCAAACACCGGTATATTGTACATCTCATATTAATTTAACCGGGATTTAATCATCTTTTATTTCATTATACATCTTAGGTCAGCTGACAACACCGCAGCCGTTTCCACTCACAACCCCTGATTCTAATAACACAATTACTATTCCTGTTGTCTACCTGGGAAGCCAGAACTACAAGTTTTTCTTAGTAGAGAGTCCTAATGATGCAAGTGTCCTTTTGGGAAACCAGCTAGCGAACATTTCTTATGCTCCAATGTTTACAATTGGTGGATTTGAAAACAATGCCACGTTTGTCAGGTGAAGATAGAGGCCGGCTGTTCTGTAGCTTACAAGTCACATATGTTTAAATATCTAAATCGCTAGAGTTTCTAAAAGAGTGTTTCATGCTAGCTTCGTTAGCTTTCGCGAGTGCGATAGTCACCCTGTTACGCTCTATGCATTTCAGGCAAGGGATCTTTGGAAACATAGATCCAGCGTCCTTGACAAATACTCCGGGAATTATTTCCAGCAGCTTTGCGATGACGTTCTGGATGCAATGGGAGGGCACCACCCTATCCCTAGGATTGGGAGTGATTCCGACTATAAACACCATCGTCTCAACCACTTTACCCACAGGTTATATCATCAAAGAAATGGGTTTAAACACCCAGAATGGCGCCGCTGGAAATTGGTTGTTACCCCAACGTAAGTTATAAAGGGAGGAAAAACAACAGATATGGTGTATAGTTGCTTTATGCAGGAGACGCACGCTTTTATTGCTTCTCCACCTGAATTTCAGAGTATTTCCTGCAGTTTCAAACCCCAGCAGCCCAACAGTGGGTAAATCTTGGAAATACGGCTAGCCTCAATGATTTCATTGTGCTCGACACGGATGCATGCGCGGAATTTAGCGTCAGTTTGACCCAAGGTGTTGGGCTCAATCCCCTGAACGATCTCTACATGATCACATTTGGAGTTGGCAATAATTTCACCGAAATCAGGTAAGGCCCCATAAAATTAATAAGTTGTTTCTCAGGCTTTTATTTGCCTGAGACAAAGAGTGCGGGCGGCAGGTCTA